>WWET01001578.1:137163-183375 GCA_011038615.1 Limnodynastes dumerilii | reverse complement strand
ATATAGACCACAAAGGACAATAAAAGCGAGAAGACCAGTAAGGTGTTAAGTATTTGTTAAGCCTGACCTTCTGGCCACTCCTGACAGCCATTGATACTGAATGGTTTGTTTTACTGCGACATCATTCTCTATTTGAACGAGATTGCATAAAACTTTATGCTCTGGCCCTGAAGGTTAGAAGCTTCTGTTAGACTTTATATTTTAATCCTAAATGAACTAACCATAAGAATTTCTAGAACCTCCTCAGCAAGGTGCAACTAGAAAGACGATGCTACATTTGTCACAATGCATCCTTTAAGTGTATTATCACTTCTATAAGACCACAGAAGAGCTGGTTCTAGTGCTGGTGCAATTAGCTCCACAAAGCATTTCATTTCAATAATTTCTCTCCAGGAACTGCAGGTAAGGCCCTCCCCATTCTCCCTAATTCGCTAAATGGCTGATGTGCTTGTTCTCCAATGCCGCGTTTATTGACATAAATATTTCAGAATGTAGATCTTTTGAGAGCTAAGGGTCACATAAGAGAGGTTTTTTTTAATGAAGTTTAAATTACTTATTTGTTACGTTACTAATTATGTAGTATGGGGTATAACTAAATATGAAGTGAGAGGTCAGAAATAAAAAGCTATTGTATACATAAACTCTACATGCACAAGGACCAGATAGAGTAACATACCGCAGATGTGAGTCGGGCAAGTGCTTGTATCTGCAGAATTCTGTTATTTGCGTCTGTTCCATTTTCTAACTTATCAGCAGAGCTAAAGACCAAAATAAGACAGAATAAATGTGAAGAAAATAAATAACCAGTACAATTCATCATTACATGTCATAATAAATGATACATTAAATGCCTGAAAAATATACATGTTTTTAATGTTTCCAATTTAAAATTCAGTAAATCCACATTTACTACACAAAAGAAAACATAATTTATAAGTGTATCAATCAAACAATATCAATAATGCACATGGTCTGGCCCTGATAACTTAACCTCCAGAAATGTAATGTGTGCAATATAAACAAGAAACTGCCTGTTCTGTACATACCATATGGCTGTGTAATGTTTATAAACAAACACAAGGGGAGACATACTGTATAGTGCTGAAAAGTGTGAACTTTAAACAGGTTGAGGCTTCTGCAGAATCCTGCTGGATAGGAAAACTAAAGCTGGAGTGTCATTCAGGAATGATGAGGTCCTGATACTAACATCTTCATATTTAGGAGTCCCATCTCTGTATTGTGGTATCCAGTCTCGCATTAGAAACACAGATATGTGTGTGTGCAATCAGGCAGTCATCAGAAAGCAAGCAAACAGCTTGGTCTTTATAGAGGCATCTCATTTTGTTTTCAATGCAACATCTCCACATGAGCCAAATAACATACAGACAGCCAATTTAATGCACTCACGTCTCTGACGTTAATGTGATCTACTGCAGACACTTTACTGCTGCCTTGGTGTGCATGCTTCTATATTTACAGATTCATTCAGCAGAACATTATTATAGTAAATGAATTACAGGGATGTTCTGGAAGAGAATGCTTCATCTCCAAATTAATGCTTCCTTAATGCTAATTTATTTCCTCCACCTATTAACCCCAGCCTTTAGCAAATAAAATTCCAGCTTCTAATCCAACAATATAACTTGCTCACTCCTTAATTACTACTGGAAAATGATGTGGAAAAGACACAAGGCTTCTGACAAAGATCAGTAGTGGGAGAGTGTAGTCTGCCAGGCCCATATTGGGCAGCTTTGGCAGTACAGTTTATTATTTACCTAGGTAGAGTTTGCCAATCTCTAGATAGATCTCACACATTTTTTTTATTAATGTCTAATTAGATTTGTCAAGAATCTCATCTGGAGCAGCTTTTTCTGGCTCCTCGGAATGTCTGTCTTAATTACTATTATATGGTAACCCCTCTTTTATAGTATGTTACGGTTTAGATCAACACATATTTATCTCCATATATAGCATTGTACATACAGTTGCAGAACTAAAATCATGTGATGCAAGAAAAAAAATGAGGCATAAAATGTTCTTAACCCTTCCTTATGTTACTGACACTAATGTGACAGGAAGGATTAAGTAAAGAAGCTACTGGAATAAGTTTAGTGAATAGAATTTAGCACATATTAGAAAAGAAACTGTATTCAGTGTTAAATTTAGAGGCTAAAATGTTGGAGTAACATCGGCATAACAAGACCCTGGATCTATAAACAGAGTAAGGTAATCTATACTATCTGTAGCTCTGTACAGAAAACCTCGCTGATTTCTAATCAATACAAAAGCTATGGACCAATGGTTAAAGTGAGGTATAGCCATACTGCTACTATTATAATTCTATATCTATTCACTTCTCTCAATACAAAGAACATTGCCCTAAACACTTTTCCTAATAGTGTCCTAAATCCTATAAAACATAGCTAGAATAATAGTGTACCATAATTATAGATAGTACTTTGTGCCAGATTAAAATAAATAACATTCACAGATTGTTGCATTTTTTATAGTATGTGGTGTGTTAATATAAGACATTTGTATACAGAATGTATGATGTGGCTGGGATGTTATAACTTTCAGAGCATAAGACTTACACATCACAGATATTCGAGGTCAGTGGAGCAAGTGGTGCAAGCTGTTTCAGAAGTCTAACGCCCATCTGCCAGCCCTTATCTCTTCCAAACTCACAGACGGCATCAGCACACTCATCAGAAGAAAACTGGTAGAACACAAATCCATCCTGGAAACAATGTTGTTTGTCCACTGTCAATGGAAATAAAAATATATAAATGAGCTTATAAAAAAATCCATCAATTATATAGGACTGGATACAGACTTATTAAAAAGGGGGAATTTTACAGTCGCAAGCACTGGATTATTTCCAACACTATATTTTTACACAATATAGGAGGGGGACATATGTAGACAGTCCAGTGAGTGCATGCTAAGCATCCTCTGTACTTTCCACACTTCAGCACCATTCTCACTTGGAGGTTTTAAGGTAGGGTCCTCAAAACATGTGTCTGTACCATTAAGGCGAGTAACCTCCCCCCACCCATAAAGAAGACTGGTTCCAACAGGGATCTCACATTGTAAGTCTGGATCCAGCCTACAGAGAACAAATTGCTTCTATCAAATCCACAACTTACCTAACCTATAATGTTGTTTATATACATTAAAACACAAACATGTTGTTCATAATGATGTAAACAGTCAAGCCTGAAAAAAAGTTTAATGGCAATTTTTTAAATAGCCCTCCACTCTAGCCTGTACTGCAGTTTGTGTTTTCCTTTATCAGAGACCTAAATAAAGGACGTCTGTCAAAAAAGTGACCATCACAAACCATTAGTTATGCTGATAATTAATTTTACAAAACTTTTGCAATACTGAAATCTGAAAGCATGAGCTGCTCTATACAGCAAGGACAAAGCCTATCAATTCTATAGACAACAGTAATATCATGGGCTTCATCAGCAGTGCATTATCAAAGCTTATTGCATCAGTTTGCAAGGCTTTAACTTTTAAGATTTCATTTGTTCCAGTATTACCAGTATTGGTAGGAACACAATCCATTTACCCAAGTTACAGATATGTGTAGCAAGCAGAACCCATAGGGGCCAAACTCTAAAAACTGGAAATATGAATTCACCCCAATCATATTGTTTCATTTGACATGCCTGAGGTATGCTGTACAAAGATAATAAATAAACGTTGTCAAATCCCAGCTAAGAAACTCTGTTTTCCGAAATTGGGACATCCAAAAGTTCCTTTTCGGATGTCCCTATTTCGAATAAAGCAGAGTTTCAATTTTTTAAAATGAATGGGTGAGTATGCCGTACAGCGCCTCTGCCGCTGCTATTGCCGGACCAGGAACAGGTGAGTAAACTATCTGTGCGGGGTAGGGAGGGTTAGGGTTAGACTGCGGGGAAGGGTTGGGGTAGTTTTTAGCCTTACCTTTTGGAGCACACGATCCGGCAGTGGATCATTTCTCTGTGTACCCTACAACATGGGATACATAAAGGTTTATTTACTTACCTTCCTCGTTCCCTGTGAACGAAGCTGCATCAGGCTCACTTATCTGGTTATGGTCAGGGTGCAGGGAAGGGAAGGTTAGGGTCAGGCTGCGGGGTATGGAGGGTTAGGGTCAGGCTGCAGGGAAGGGTGGGTTAGGGTCAGGCTGTGGGTGAGGGAGGGTTAGGGTCAGGCTGTGGGGGAGGTAGGGTTAGGGTCAACGGAGCTTTCGGTGCTCCATGGATCGATTGCTATGCCTTATCAAGGCATAGCAATCGAAATCCCAGCCAGTTGTGAGAAAAATTTGAAAATCAGCCGTTTGTACCGGAGTCCCACATCCATAAATAAAAGCTACACAGGTAGAAGCTTAGGCTCTATAAGTTATTAAACTGGAGAGATTGCAGCTTCATTTATTCATGAATATACTGATGATTTGGTAAACTCTGCTACATAGTATACTCAATTGATGGCATTTCTTAAAGCATTGCATGTGCATTGTGCACAGACAGCAGGTGCAATAAATAACATTTGGTTTATGAGAAAAATAAGTATATGGAATTTGGAGGCTCCGGGTTTATAATAAAGTATTATTTATACCCCTTCACATTACCACTAAAAACCTGGGTTTTTGGTGGTGACCTGGAAGGTCCCATTTTTGTTGCCGTTGGTGAGTGACCCGGCATTCAGACCAGGGAAAAAAGAAGGGGGTTTCCTGGGTGTCACACGGGAATGGTGTCAGTGTGAAAGGTCCCGTGTTGTTTTTCAACACGGGTCCTTCACAAAGACACCTGATTGGAGAGATTTGTTTACCATTGCTATGCCACGCGCACAGCAACCAGCGGTTTAGGAGTACTTGTCTGTCTCCTTTCTGGTCCGCCTGCAGTTCTGATATTCACCACTCTGAATTTAGTAGTTGTATTCATTCTGGTCCACCTTGGCCCTGATTAGGAGTTTGAAAATATGAGAGGAATGTTACTCCTGGGCAAAACCATGTTGGTTTCAGGGGAGTCAAATTTCATCTGTTGGAAATATTATTATAGTTGAAAGTTGATGTTTCCCAGCCCAAGTCTAAATAGCAGTGTAAAAGTGAAGCTGGTCAATATCTGTGTGCAATAAGCAAAAGCAAAGCATTCTCCCTGCATGCAAGAATAAAAGTAATTTGATTCCCTCTGAAATCAACATGGTTTTGCGCAGTTGGAACTTTCCTCTCAAACTCCTGAATGCAATCACAAACCCATCCTGTGTGCCTTAAAACCAAACACAAATAATGAGAGGCCTATACATGTCCTAGACTTGCGAGCACCTGTAGACAGTACAGCAGGTTACATATAAACACAATGAAGCCAAGTCCAGTACAGCTACATTCACAGGTACATTCCCTATTCTCAGTGATCCAAATGGAAGTGCAGGGTCCTTCAATGTAATGTATAATGAAATAGTGGTTATGCATTGTGCCAGCACTTCACTGACAAAGCAAAAGCAGTATAAAAGTATAGTCTTAAATAAAATTAGCTTGAAAATTATTTTTAAAAAGCTGTATTTCTTTAAACCAACGCAATGTATAAGCAGCATACCTAAACATATTGTATTGTGTACAGAATTTTTAATGCTAACACAATGGTCTGAAATAAGTTGTGGACTGTGCACTGTGAGCAGATCCCTGAACTTACACACGTCCTGTGGCTGTTGCAAAAGCTTAATGTAAACTGGGCGTATTTACATCTGGTTCCTGATCTTCATGGTATGTAACTGTGAGAGAATGACCTTACTACACACTGACTACATCCCTCCACCTCTCTCCTACCACAATATGCCCCTCTGAACCTAAGTGGTAAGGGGTTTGTGTTCAGGCCGGATTGCCGTAAATTGTGCGCATTTTTCTGGTCATACGAAGGAGCACAGAGATATGCTACACCATGGTGCATACACTCAGGTCTACATTAGGCCTCTTGTTCCATTGCATCACTTTTCTACAGGCTGCTGTTAATGGTTGACACTTCACAAATCCTCTTTTTGCTGTTAAAAAGTATTGCATTATATGTATCTATAAATAATTGATGAAGAATGATGCAACAGGAAATTTCATAATTACATTTTAAGACTTTTGATGATAAGAATAGTCTCATTCACACATTTCACTACTCTATGAAAAATGCTTTTTCACTTTCCATGCATTGATCTACACTGTAATTTAATTTAAGCCTCAGAACACATACATCAACATATAAATAATGCATGATGCTCAGATGGAAGATGTGTATCTCAGACATGCTGTCAGCACAGACGTGACCATCCCTAACAGTTCTAATTTCTGATTCCACATCAACACACAAGAAACCATGACAACACGGCATTTCATTCAATGCAGCAAAAAAGCAAATATTTATATTACTCAGTTTAAGGAAATATACATAAACATTCCATTTATACATAAGATTATGAGATAGAAAACCTTCAGCGTGGGATCGGGATTTATCAGCCCTTATCTCACATTATGCCAAAGGGAATTACAAGAATGTAAAAACACAGCACTCTTCTACTAGCAAAGCGCCTAACATAATTCCAAATGTGTTAAAATGTCAGCGCTGTGATATACTGCAGAGATATGTAGAAAATATACAGCTTGACAGAACGTGTGCTGGAATCATTTTGAAAATTGAGCCCCTGGGGACTTTGGGGAAACAGCCTATGGCATTTGTGCAAAATGAAATTTTAGGTCAACTCAATCATCAGGTCACATGCCGATGATAGCTTCATTGAACTTTCAAACAATTCATGATTTTTTTTTTTTACAGTGCTTATAGCAATCTAAATACTGAAAGCTAGCATGGGATTGGTTGCTATGAATTATAGAAGACATCTACTTGTGCTGTTTAATTTTAATAATACCGGTAATTAAAAAAAAAAGATACAATATAAGAGCAGCCCTAAATACACAAGACAGAAGAAGACATAATTAAGCAGCATATTAAACCTTAACCATAAACACAAATATATCTTGCACATAAACTTGTGGTGTAATTCAGTACATACACATAGACATTATTCTGTTATATCACAAATCAGACTCACTACCAAAGGCATTCTCATGGTACTTAAACAGTCAGAGCTTTTGGTGAGGGAGAGTATTGTGAATTCTCCCCAACTCAACTTCTTTTGTCCACTGACATTCCAGGTCTCGGGTAAAATCAACTTATACAAAGGCAAGCAAGCCTGTTTTATCTCTAGAATTTATTTTGTTTTTTTTATTTATTTATTTTTTGCTTGTTTGGTATTTAGCTATGTAAAATTTTTAGACATTCTATTACATTATACATTTTAGAATATGATTTGTCCAGTACAAGCAGGTCTACTCTATTCCACACAGTAAAATTGTACTGTGACTTAAAGGGTTTGGATAATAGTCTGTCTTCTACTGTTCTATTTTGCCTTTATTTAGATGAAAACGGTTACATTTAGGAAGAGGAACTATTTTATGCATTTTCCACTTCTATTTGCTCAGTATATGTTTAGAAAGTAGGTAACAAAATGAACACAAGCACTTGAAAATCATCTGACGTACAGACATGCTGTATAAAGGATTAGGAGAGGAATGCACAAAAAATAACAGTTCTGGTTAATGCAGCGCCCATATAGAAACGGCACGCAGGGGAATACACAACCTACATGGAATGGCTTATAAATGTGGTCAGGAAAGGGGCCTATTTCTATCTTATGCACCGCTACCATGAAATGAGAGTACATAACAAATGTCCACAACATCATTTTCATATCACATCATCTTAGAAACAGTTGGAAGTTTTACAGCGTATACTTCCTTCCCTGTATCTTCCCTCACATGAGGATTATGTGCACTCTTTTAACACTAACTTTTTAGTTAAACAGACCTGAAAGCAGGATTCCAAGTTTCAGTAAGATCTGCCAAACCCCAGCAGCTGTATATCTACATTGGACAAACTGGCAGTTCTGTAGGAGCCAATCCACTAGCTCTGAACCCACACAACTTTTTCTGAAAAACAAAGAGCATATTAGGAATAAGAAGTAGATCTGTGGACTGAAGTGTTATGGAACATGATTTTTTTATTTCTTTCAATTTTATATAGTGAGCAACAGGAAACTTACACAATTTCTTCTATTGGAATATGAGAAAACAGACTATTCACAAATTGGACATTTTCTTATTCTCAGTCATGAGATAAACATAATTACCATAAAATCTAATATTTTTTATCTACACAATATAGTTTATTAAATGTTTTCATACATACACAATTCATAAATCATATGGTTAAAGCAGAAAATGATATTTATGATGTACTTTATGATGTAATTGGTTACCTGCAGATGCAAGTAAGGTACATTCGATCCCTTATAAGACCAGGAGATTGGATTCTGACTGCATTCCTCAATGCTCGTCCAGCACAAGCTACACTCTCACCATAAGACTGAAAGGAAACAGACAATACAGCATGGTTAACAAGATGTGATGCTTTATATCTGCACTTTGCTCTTACAAAGACTTGGCTGATCTTAAGTTAGGCTGACAAAGCCGGCTCAGTTTCTTCTCCCTTAAAATAGCCCCTCCCCCAACTCAGCCTAAAATGTGCCTTGGTGGTTACTACTTTAGGAGTAAAAACAATTGGTAATGGAATGGATGGCATCATGACATTACACTAGGTCACAGAAAGTAAGAGAGACTTAAGAAATTAATAAGAAATTCCCTGAAGTCAACTTAAAAATACCAGATACCAACAAAATGTATAAGTGATACATTGTGATTAAAATCTGAAGACAAAGTTCTTTAGCTATTGCTATTATACCCTAAAGCTGGCTATACACTAGAGAGATTATCAGCCTGATTATCCAATTATTGTATGATCGGCCGAATTATCGCTCAGGTGCATGGTATCGATTTTTGCGCCAATCGTCCAATAATTGTCCAAGAACTCCTTTTGATCTGTTGATTTAAATCAGGCCAAAGCAGAGGATAAAATGTAAAATTGCAGTGTATGGGCATTTCATGATAATCGTGAAATCTTCGCTGATAAATTTCTGGTGACGTCATTACTTTCCTGGGTGTGATTATGCTAATCCCACATGACACCTTCCGGTTTCCTTTACTTCCTGTTTCCTTTCCTGTATTGCAGTAGCCAGACAAATGTGACACCTAAACACCGGGCGATTGTATACACAGCAATGGATGTGTATTGAAAATGCATTCCTTTCTTTATCCCAAAGAATAGGCTGTCTACAGAATGTGTGTGTTGAGTTTTTTATCCCTTCATATAGGATATATGAACCTGCATTTGAAATGGACCCTGCATGGGAACTCTGGACTTTGCGCACCGGAACGTGTTGCATATACGTCTGGTGTTTAGAGTTTTTGACTATTGCGCACGTGTAGTCAATTTTTTATGTAATTACTTATCTTTTCGATACGTAGGTTGCGTATATGCGGTATGAAAGAAAGACGTCCGATGCTGTAAATCCGGCCATTTTAACGGAACCAACATATGAAATGGCCCAGCATATGAACTATGGACTTTTAATGTAACCTGCATAAGAAATAGACCCTCTATGGAAATTTTGGAATTCTTCCCATGCTCACGCCAGCCCATTATGTAATTTTTATTTTTATTTTAATTTGTACGACAATTAAAAAAATAGCGGATGGTGTGTGGGCGAATGCGATTTTTTGGGGACGATAAAAGTATATGCAAAATCAGAGTTTTCTTGGATGATTATTGGATGAAAATAATGTAATGTATGGCGCAGATATCGTTAAGGACTCTAGTGGAAAAATTGTGAGGATTATCGTCAATTATTCATGCGATTTTCGATAATCACTCTAATGTATGACCAGCTTAAGAACCTAAATAATTGGTAGAACTTGTCACCTTCAGCACCACTTCAGGATAAACTATTTTCTGAGAGAAGTATCATATAATGGCTTGTGATTTATGAACATGAATTCCACATTTCAGAGCTTGCAAAAAAACATAAAAAAATGGTCAGAAAAAGCAGGGAGATTATTTGTGCGACAAAAACCAAAAAACAACTAACTTCCTTTAAAATATAATATTTCTGGTTCACAGCCTTGTGTGTAATGTCAGGCAAATGTGGGTAGTGTGTATGCAGGTACGACTGTCCGATTTTTCTGCCAACATGATCTCTGTACAGCGTGTACGGAATCACAATCTATTCAGCAGATTATTAGGAGCTGATGATCTCAGATCTGCTGGTAAATTGATAAAATGTGTACACATGAATCTGCATGATCATCTGGACTTGCAATAGTCAGTGACAATTGTCGCATATCATATATGATTACAAAGATTACAGTTCAGCAACTTTAAACAAGTTTAAATCCAGTCACATAAAACATTTAACATTTTAAAGGGGGAAAAAACCCAGTGCGGTTCATCCCACAGATTCCATAACAGAAATTGAGAAAATAAGGATGTATATATGTTACCTTGCTTGTTGGGTTATCTGTGCACAGGTTAGAAATTCTTTCAGACAGTATCTATAAAATAAAATTAAACAGTTGTTGTAGTTAATCTGAGAACAGTAATAAGGATGTTACTTTACATTTCTTTTCTATGATGAAAATTAATGCTCAATACAATACATCATAATTAGCACAAGCATCATCAGGCTAACCATCTAATTAGCACATCTGTTCTTCATAATCCACTAAGAAATATGAAATCAAGTCAATGTTCTGTGCAAAGCTTGTTATGCATGTGTTATGTTATTGTGTTACTATGTGGAAGAGATAAAATAAAATATATAATAGCAGGTATAACTTGCATGTATTACTAATAACACCATAGCTATCTACTACCTGCTTGCCTTAAATCCTATAATATGTAAACCTGACAGTAGCATTGCAGCTAAAATTACAGATCAGCTACAGAATACAGAAAACTTTGTATCATCCATATGTAAGAACCATCCATAGAATTAAGTGTGCAATATTGATCCTTCTGAGATCCCTTAAATATTAGCAATAATGAAGATGGCGATGATGATAATAATAATAAGAGTAATAATAAGTCATGACATTGGCGTAATTACAGCAGTGTATAATGTTCAGTTGTAATGGTGCCCAGTGATTCCAATAATCATTATCAGCCAGTGCAGTATATGTATATACACATCACCAGCTCTGATTGTGGTGTGTTACTAGAAACAACAGAGGTGCTTTGGTCACTGCTAGAGAACAAACCATATACATTGCCAAGTGTGGTGGTAGGTCAGCACGGCTTATATTATTCTACTACAGGCTTTTACCCTCTAATGTAACATCATCTGGAAGAGGTAGAGAAATAATAAGTATATTAATGTGTAGCAGCGACCTTACACATTATTAAAGGTCTCCATCCCAGGCTACAGGTGGAGCATAATCTAGTGTCAATGGACATCAAGCCTTTAAACAAAACCAACCATGTAGGGAAATCAGACATCAAAATATATCAACATATATTACAGATATACAGGCGATATTGAACTGCAGCATGTGCCGTTAAGTAAGAGATTACAGCCTCAATGTTACCATCTCTCATAGAGACTTCTTGCATTTCCCTTCCCATAGATTACCTCTCCATAGCCTCTACACGGCTGTGCGCACTGCGCCTGAACACGCCCCTTTTAGTTCAAATGATGTACTGTATATAATGTATGTAATAATGTATTCAGAATATTAGTATTAATACTAGAGCTAATAATAAGAATATTAATAATGATAATAATGGCACGGATTCAGAGCAGTCATTCACCCCATGCACATGGACTTACCATCCTTGAACCCTGCACTTACAATTTTCAAACCATCGTCATTTAAAATGGAGGGATGTAGTCGCTGCCTCAAAAATGCTGTTTCCAAAATAGAGACAGCCAAAAGCTCATTTTCCTCTGTCTCTATTTTGAAGATTTTATTAATGAATGGGTAAGTATGCTGATCAGCATACCCATTCATTCATTCAGAAACCGCCACTGCAGACCCGATGCACCCCCGCAAACACCCCAGACAGGTGAGTATTACAGGTTAGTCTATGGGGAGTTTTAGGAGTCTTTAAGGAGTTTTAGCGTTAGGCTGCAGGGTGGGGAGGCTTAGGGTTAAGCTGCGGGGAGGGGAGTCTTAGGGTCAGGCTGCGGGGAGGGGAGTCTTAGGGTCAGGCTGCGGGGAGGGGAGTCTTAGGGTCAGGATGTGGGAAAGGGAGCCTTAGGGTCAGGGTAATGGAAGGGGACGGTTGGGGTAAGGATTAAGGTAAGGGTTGAGATTACGTTAATACTCACCATTCACCACTGCATGTTCTTTCTTTGGTGTAACGACTGCTTCTCCTCTGTGAGGCAGTTGCAAACTGGCTTGGAGAAAAACGGCCCTTTAGAAAAAGGGCTGTTCTTAGCGATGACTCACACCCAAAATGGAGATGGCTCATAAGAATGAATACAGCTGAGGGGGCTTAGCACACCCTCACTTTACAATCTAAATACTTCTACTAGTATAGTGTAGACAACTATGAAAGTATGAAAAATTGTGCCTAACTTTGCTTGGCTTAAAAGTTGCAGCTAATTAAAAAAGACAGTAATTGGTATAGTACAGGTGTGGTTTATAGTTTGACATTAAAAGCTTACCACACCTTTCCCATGTGAATGCCCAGCGTCAAACTGGAATGTTAAAATACATTTTACAGGGAGTTAAATAATAAAAAAAGGTTATTACACCTCATTGTATCTATAACACTGGCCTAGAAAACCATGTATCATTGAATATTTATTTGTACTTTTTTCTACAATTATAACAAATGCTACATTCAGATGACATGTCAGTGGTAGAATGAGTGGAAGGGGTTAAGCTTCTGTGAGGTAGTTCCACACCTTCCTCACAAAGGGTGAAGTTCAAGGCTTGTTACAGGTGTCAGTGCTAGTTAATTCATTTAAAGTTCTCCAGTGCAGTTTAAAAAAAACCCCAAAGCATTAAGGCACAAAAATAAATGAAATACAGCAAAGGTCGCCGGTTGATCGATAATTTATACATTTTTACTTAGTTTCACTTCTATCGGAGACTGCAATTTCCCAAACTGTCCTTCACACAACCTGCAAGGGAGAGCTTCATAAAGCAAATGTTCAGCACTTCTCTTCCTTCGTTTATATAGTTTTATTTACCTGGCCATATATGCCGTGCATTTGTGAAATATTCTCCGCACACATGTAAAATGTCATGTTAAGTAAAGAGCTGGCTGACACGCTTGTGAGATTCTCTTATTAAGATCTGATCATGTAAGTTCACACAAGATCCACGCTTCACTGCTCTCTACCTTCCAGCAGCTTATGCTGTACTGTGGAAACATTGGGAAGCATTGCCTCAACATGTTGCACAGCCAAAAGCTGTTCTGCTGCCTTTCATTTTTTGTTAAGAACAGACACATTCAAAAATCCAGAGAATTGTATGTCTGACAGCTGCATTCTGGGCATTATATGGACTACTTGTTTCATATATAACATATAACTGCACATTACCCATTTCCCTTCCCCCAAGCCATGAACATCCTCACAACCTTTGTTACATCTCTGCATAGGTTACATCCTTTTGCCTTAATTGTCCTTGAGTTTTCTAGAATGCATTTTTTTTTAAACTTAAAAACCTAAAATTATAGTTGCTAGAATAATTTTCATTTATTTATTTTAACAATCTAAAATATGCACATATACAATTTAAACATAAGGAAATGTGTCGTAGAAATGCACATTACATACTGTGTAACAATAAGTTAAATACAATCGATAATATTCATATAGTATAAAATAAATGCAACTGTTCTGTTTACATGAAGTACATACTAGGCATAAAATGTAGTTTAATGATAATAATAAGTGACATTGTTGTTACTCTGGCATCAGAATACGTTTATGAAGGCAACCAAATGATTAAGGGAAAATGAAAAGTAAATAAAAGGAAAGCAAAGCTAATCTTCAGCGTTACACAGGGTCCCTCACAGAAAAATAAAAATAGACATATAAAAAAAAAAAGTGTCCAACGGGATTTACAGCAATTGAAGCATTATTTATTAAGCAAAAAAATATGGGAATGAATACTTTAGGACACCATTCCATTTTGGTGTTGTTGGATATAGATATAATAACAATCCACAGATAAAAAATCTCATCATCAAATTTTCTCTCAGCCATTTCAGACCTTGCCAACTACACAGCATCTATTGATACTTGCCATAAGCCCAAGTTGCCATAGAAACAGCATGCGCTCTAAAACATTTAATAATGCACTGACATGTAGCATTCCTGTCCATTCTGAAATGCTTAGCATTTAGATGTTCTAGCAAGTAATGGAATACACATAGTAAACAGGCTTACATTTAATGTTCAATTTCACTCCCATGGGTTTCCTTTGTATTGCCCCCTTTCAGAGAGGTTACTGCATTTTAATAGAATGCACTTATTTTACCTACAAAGTCATTTGTATATAATTTGCCCAACACAGTATAGTATTAGGGAAATCCATGAATCAGGCACACATTTTTTCATTGCACTTAGTGCAAGAAGACAGATGTAAAATTGTATCATTATAAAATGGCTTTTCACTTTTTACACTGGAAAGGCTGTATGCAACATATTCTGATGATTTAAAGGTTACCATCTAGGAGTGCATTGTTTGCATGCAGTCATAGTGTATGCACAAAGATCAACAAGATCACAAGATTCAGAATGGATTGTTTAATGCTCTAAAGGTAGTAGGAGGCTGTTGGCATAAATAATAAGCCTAAGAATATAAAATTATGCAAAGCATTCAGTGTTAAATATTTATATATTCATCCTATGTTTTAGGTCCTGTTATGTTTCTCTTTCAATGTTTCAGCTTGTAAATTCTACATGATATTACACTGCCATGCTGGCTAAAATAGCATTAAGATGTATTGGACTTTGTTTGACATCTTGATAAATGCAGACAATCTTCATTAACTATATCAGGTGGAACAGTACCATGTCTGTCTGCCATGGATCCATAACTCTATTGACTGGTATAAGCAGGCATATCTCTGATAAAAAAAAAAAGGTAAGGATAAGAGGAAAATAAACACATTTCTAATGATGTGGGTCTTATTTTTATATATGCATTTTTTATTTTCACAGAATTTTAAGCAGGAAAAAAGTTAACTTCAGCTCTCTAGTATATTGCAGTTACAGCAATGCCCAGACACTTATCTAATTGTATCGATCTGTTGTATCATTGCAGCAAGTAATTTATGATCTTTAGAAACGGAGTAGTACAGGCCTGGCCAACTTGTGGATCTCCAGGTGTTCTGAAACTACGAGTCCCATGCTGGGAGCTGAAGTTTCAGAACATATGGAGAGCCACAGGTTGATATGTATGTTACGTGATGTTATTAAGCTATCATTGCGCAGTCATTTGTACAGCAAACTTTTAAATTTCTCATTACATAACCATCTGCTATTTATTATTGGACCAAAACGCCTGTACAGTTTTGCTATATGTATTGTAAGCTGTTCTGCTTTGTGTTATCACTCAGAATAGTGATAGAAGACATAAGTGTAGTTATAAAAAACACAAAACAAAAACACAAAACAAAAGAAAACTACAAATCACTTTTCTCCTCAAATGCTAGTTTCTTAAGAGAAAGACAAACAAAAACACTCGGTAATGCCTACATTATGTAATGAACAGGGTCTAAAGGTATTTATATGAATTGTAACTTAACATAAAATGACTAAGCTGAAGCATCTGCCAATGTGACATTCAGGTCAGCTTAAAGTGACATTGCACTGGATTCACCCCCCATTTTTAGGTACCTTATTGCACACCTAAGCTTCTTAGATGTGAATACGATCCATTCTAAATAAATAAGCATTTGAATTAGTTGTATATGCAATATCTGCACAATAAATCATTATAAATTCTACAGCAGTCCCAAAGCAAAGATGTATCTGCTAGTAGTAATCTTATTAAAAATGTATCTACTTTTAAGCGTCTAATAAAGCTACCACATTGTGCCTCAGAGGGATGATTCTGGTTAGCAAAAATTCCATGGCTATCCAACCCATTACCTATTTTGTGTCATTTTACATACAGTAATGGGCATTTCTGTAACAGATGCAAAGGAGTCCACTCCGCGTGAACCCATTAAATCCAGTAATTGCAATGACCCTCTTTGGCCATATGAAAATCCTGCAGGGTATGTAATAGGAGATGTTCCCAGACCACAGCTGAAGTGCTGACAAACAAGCCCTTAGGTGCTTTGACAGTTTCTTTTCCATGCATTATTAAATTACCAGAGAGCATTACGGGCTATTTACTTGTTTAAGTCATGGTAATTATTTTGTGAATCAAATGATTGTAATATTACTGTATTTTTCTATTGGATAAGGACTTGTGTTATTGCATTACTTACATGATTACAAATACTAAACAAAGCAATTAGATTACTATCACAAATTTGACATCCTTAGACTTGCATTCAAAACAATGTTAAGTGAGGTATAAAAATTAGATACTTCATGCTGTTACATCAGCAAATAAATAGCTGGGATGAGATAGCTCAGAAAATAATGATTTATACCCAGGGGCACTGAGCTTGGTCAATTCAATGTTCAGTGCAACACAAAGAGAACATTTTTCAGGTAGGTTGTTTATAAAATAGACTTTGGGAAACACCATTGTGAAACACTGTAAAACTGGGTATACACTTGACCTATCCTAGTCAGATCTAACTCCGACAAAACACAAGGCTAGATCCATGCAGGACCACGGCTCACACAGGCACGCCCGGCATTGTTCAGCTTAACTGTTTTGGATATACAGTGCTCCTACGGGAGCCTTGTAGTACCAAATCTTGTTCAATGAATAACGCTATGAGGCAGTGTCGTTATTAATTGGTCCTACAAGGCTCCTATAGGAGCCCTCTATATACAGTACTGTTTAGGCGCATGACGTCATTCATCAGTGCGCTGCAGAGGAAGAAGCAAGAGGGAGAAGGTAAAAGGAAAGTGAATTTAGAATAACTTTTTATTAAAAAAATTGAAAGGCTGAACACATAATTGGGCACAAAAGGAGGCTAGACACAAATAAGGGGGCACAAAAGGAGGCTGGGCACATATAAGGGGGCACAAAAGGAGACTGGGCACATATAAGGGGGAACAAAAGGAGGCTGGGCATATAAGGAGGATGAACGCACAACAACTGGGAAAACACAACACCCGGCACTTGGAATGAGGTGTTGTTCCACCATATTTAAATGAAATAGTGGCCGTTTCAGGGCTTATGCTAGGTGCAGTAGCAATCTGAACTACCTGCGCTTCTTCCAAAGTCACCATCTCAGGGGATAGTGTAAGTGTGCAGGCCATTTCTTATCAATAAATAACCCTGTGTATATTATAAACACTGCCCCACACATGCAAATATATAGAAAATATTTTATGAATGGTTTTATTAATAAAGAACAATTCTGGACATATACTACACAATAGCTTTTGGGGTTTCTTTATTGCCCGAGTAGGAGCAAATTGCCGCATAGTAAGCCCTCAGATATTTTTAAAACTAGGGATAATTTTAAAGGGCGGTTTTTTTGTTTTTTTGTTTTTTTACTATAAATGAAAATAATTAAGAAAAATTTGAAAGAATCAAACTTGTATAGGCAGCGGCATTATCAGTGCATCATATTATCCGTATGCATGTATCAAACTAGTGCCCTTTTTCAATACGTCCTATCCAGAGCTGCGTGCTTTAGTGGAAACATTCAAATTTGGATAAAACATATTGGCCAGCAAATACGACACCCAAACTGCAATACAGACTTGTTTAATCTTACAGCAGACCTCCAACCTGCATCTACTGAAACAATCTGCTGAAAGGATCCTGTCACCATACACACACTTCCAATCTCCGCCAAATTGCCTGTCACTCACACACAAAGGCTGTGCTGCATGCCGTCAAAATCCAGAGAAGTAATGGATAAAGCAGTTGTGGTTTATACACTTGTAAATTGATCAAGTGATTGGCGGTCGGATCATCTGACTCTTAAGCAGGTTTAAAAATCATTTGACCCGACCAGATGACCAGATCATGTTAGCATACACACTTAGACAATGTTGGCCCAACAGGGCAGTCAGATTAAACACAAATTGAATAAGTGTGTACCCTGGTATCTAGTCTATTAAGATAAATTAGAAAATAGCCATGTAGACCGAATAGATAACTCATCATAAGGCTGGATCCAGACTTAAGAAGGATCTCGAAATTAAGAGAGGAAGGTTACACCTTGGCACAACCATGTTGATTTCAGGCGTAGTCAAGTTAATTGTATTCTTTGCATGCAGGGATATATCTTTGAATTGCTTACTGCACACAGATACTGACCAGATTTACTATCACACTGTTATTTAGACTTGGGATAGGAAACACCACCTCTCAACTCTAATACTGTTTGCAACAGATGAAATATGACTCCCCTGCAATCAACATGGTTTAGCCCGAGAGTAACTTTCCTCTCTTAATTTCATGCTCCTTCTTAAGTCTGGATACAGCCCATAGACCTGAATTAAACAATTTTTCTCAACCATGTGCATAAGTGCGAGCATGGAAATTAAAGTGTTATTATAAAGCCCTCTTATAGATGCTAGTGGCATATAAAGGGACCTGAGGTCACCTCAATGGAATTATTATTGTGCCATATTTCTGCTTACTACAAAACAAAGGGGAAGACAAACACAAAGGAGAGCAGACACAGAGGAAGAGCGACAGGAGGCAGGTTAATTACCTGTAAGTCACACAATCAGGGAGCTGTGCAGGTGGGATTAAAAGCCAAATAGTCTCAGGTTACAGAGCTCTGGACCAACAAAGACTTTGTAAAGAAAGGAAAAAAAGTCGCACTTGTCACACCAGCTGTCAGAATATAACTCAAAAACAGGAGAGAATATAATAGAAGCCCAAGCTTTGTTGCTTCAGAAACAACCGTTTACTATATAGCCTTCTAGAACAAAGTAATGTGTAGATCAATACCCGCATAAGTAACGTTACATCTCTATAATCATGTCATGGGAAAGTTGCTTTTATTTTTTAAATATGTTCACATCTACATGAATTTAACATGGTATCACAGGCGATTCAGTTAGGTTTGTGGAGTGTTACATGCAACGCTTTTATTATTCCTAGTTTAACCAAAATTCAGCCTTTTCAGTCTGGAAAATGACCTGAGTGTGAACGGAAGTCACAGATTTAGCTCCTTGTTCAAATATATGACAAGTCTCAGGAGAAGTAATATAGTGGTAAATGATTCAGAGTGTTCGAAATGTAATTTCTAGCACAAGCAAATACCTCATCTACTCTCTAAAAAATTTTTTTCAGTTATAAAATAATTTCTTAGTTTCAGGGGACTCTGAGTTTTCTAACTGTTTAAAAAATTCATACTAGAATTTGACTGGTTGCTCTAGGCAACACTTCTACTTTTCACAATTAAAGCAGGCATGTCAAACTCAAAACTCCAATTGGGCCAAACAATCAAAGCCTAAGATTGTGTAGGTCGCAAGAAATATAAAAGGCCTTCCCAGTATTGTCCATCCATGTCTCACCAGCTTCCCCAGTACTGTCCATCCATGTCTCTCCAGCCTCCCCAAGTATTCCCCATTCATGTGTCTTCATCTCCCAGTATTCCCCATCATGTTTCTTAATCTCCCAGTATTCCCCATTAAGTGTCACCAAATCCCAGTATTCCCCATTATGTGTCACCAACTCCCAGTACTACACATCATGGGCCCGATCCTTGGGTCCGCACAACAGGGAAATAATGTACAGCACGTACATAATTCCCGTCTAGAAGGTTGTGTGAGGCCGTAAGGCCGCAGACCTGGTCGTAAAAGTTAAGGTAAGAATCTGGACACGTAAGTGTCCATATTTACTACCGAGAGCGGGGAGTGCAGGGGGCGTGCACTCCGTGCTACGAAAACGTCCGTGATTACCTTGTGCGCCCGTAAGGCGCGTGTAGGTCAGGATCTGGCTCCATGTGTCTCCAGCCTCCTTAGTATTCCCTAACATGTGTCTCCAGCTCCCAGTTATTCCCCATCATGTGTCTCCAGCTCCTAGTACTTTCCCATTCATGTCTCCAGCTTCCAGTAATTTCCCATTCATATGTCTCCAGCCTCCCCAGTATATACCTTACTTACCTTTGATGTCTTCTGTCTACTGCTCTACCTTCGCAACCCGCGCTCTCTTCTTCACTGTGATGCTGGCATGACCTAATGTCACATTAGTGTCATTTCCATAAAGCAATCTGGTTCCTGCTATCAGCCGCAGCAGCAGTTATACAGGACAGCTAAAAAGGTGGTTTGCCATCAGCTGTTCCGTGCAAATGCCGCGTGACTGATAGCAGGAAACACCTTTCAGCCACAATCGCCAGCAGCGAGGCATCACGCCGGACCTGCATTTATTCCAGCGGTCCACATAGTAATACTGTGCCTGCTTTAGAGAAAGATGTTTGCTAAATCTACCCCATAATATAATTAGATTTGAATGTAATGATTAAACTAGTTCACCTGCCTTTAAGGTGTGGGTATAAAATGGCAATATCCATTTTCTGTATGTGTAGCCAACTAGAACTATAGCTTTTCCCAGAAAGTACATCTAATAAGCAAGTAAATGTCTGTGTGAAGCATGCAATGCTTTGCTGACTATGGGCATAAAATGTGACAATTAAATAGAACATAATTGAACACAAAGGCAGGAAGATGCATCTAGCCCTTAATCGAATACCCTTGAAAGATAGTTATTACATGTAGCATGGGGGTGTAAACACATAGTGAGTTGAGTCCTCCTCCCCTTGGAATAATTGTTGGACAATGTTATTAACAGTTTGTTGTGTGATTTTTTTTTTTTTTGCTTTTTATTTACATCCAAACATTTTGTTTTCTTTAAGTTAGCACCAATCATTGTTAACTTGTTCTTTTATAATATAATAATGCATGTAGCTATTACACATCCAACCAAACACCAGTCTACAAGTTTCCAGAATTGACAAGAGTTTGTAATAAAAGCTTTAGTCACCACTATAATTACACTAATCACCTTTACTGAGCCAAGATGCACTTATTAGCCACATTCATTTCAGAACATTCCTTTAAGTTAGGAGTAAATGAAATGGATATTACTTAACCCAAAGCTTGAAGTGGGGCAGTATATGAGGGGGGCCATGCCCTCACTTCTCACACTGATTTAATTGGAAAAAATCCATTTACTGATTTTTTTAATGTTTTCCTACTGTTGCTTCTAAATTTCCACTTCAGTTTACCAATTACATACCCATCAAGCTGCAGTTGTATTCCACTATTCATCCAAACTACAGAGGAACTAGTTCTATTTCACATTATAAAAATAATATTTATCTGACATATTAAAACATTTAACACAGGCCACAAGACCATAACTAAGGATGCATATACCTTCACATTATAAAGAAACGTATTCAAATATTTTTAGACTTCACCTAAAACAACTGTATATATATATATATATATATTGCATTTTAGGATTGTTTAATGGTGTTGCTTTGTATGTTGTATTTTCGTTGTGGAGGCGTCAACTAATCATTGATTTGGTGTTTATTGTATCACCTTGTATCACCTGGAATAAGTCAGTGTTTGCTTCATACAATAAGAATTTACTTGTGCTTAAACTGATTATATATGGCACAACTGGACATAACACCACATATTTTGGCATCAAAACATATTTTGCGAACCATCCGACAAGCTCTAGTTAATTTTAGGCTCTCTGCGTCCATGAATAATTTGACAGCATGACAGCTCCATCTGTACAACCTTTTATAGTCATAGCTCATTTATATAGATCTAAAAGAGCCATCAAGGAAATCAAGCTAAACTAACAAGCTTCTTCTTCAAAGCTTTTCATTCAGTGCAGCATATGAGCAGCTCTATGTACAGCACAAACAGATCAGAGGAGAGTGTCCATCTCTGCTGAGTGCCCCGATCGAACTGGAGACTCAAAAGTGCATCCAAACAAATCTGCGCTACCAGGTAAGGGTACACAGTTCCAGTGTCTGAAGTCTCTGAAGTCAGAAGATTTACTGAATTATTCAATATAACCCTTACATATCTACCAGGAGCATTCCCAGCAGATATTCAAACATGGAAAAGACACAAATATAAGACAACAGCGGGTATTAAACTGATAAAGACAAGTCAAATGGAATGAAAGCCAAGTCAAATGGCATGCCGATAGTTGTAAGGTGAACAGTCATCCTGATCTTATGGTGGTGACTGTATCATTGATTATATCATAAACATTTAAGTGGAAGCCAGCAACAGATTTCCTTGTTTACAATTTACAGTCTATAAAACTGCTAAGAAATATTATATTCCACTTAAATATTCGGTCAAATATAATTTAATTTATTACCAGGGTCGGCAATGCTGCAGGGGGACAGAGGTCTATATAGGCATCCTCCAGAGGTGTCCTTTCTCTCTTCTAACTGTATGTCTCCAGCCACCCCATTAACCCCTTTGTATGTATCCAGTGATCCCTTCACCCCTATGTGCGTCTCCAGCCATCCCATCAACTTCTTTATAAAAGTGTCCATTCATTCTTTCTACCCCCTTGTACGTCTCTCCAGCCATCCTATCCTTCCATTCCTTATTTTTTCCTCTAATTTACTTACTTTTAATGTCCTCCCTTAATCTCTCTTCTTACTTCTCACTCCTCCGTGGCTTGCTAACTTGTCAGTGAATAATGCTGATATGACACTGGGGTCACGCCAGCATCATTTTGATAAAAACTACTGCAACTGAGCTGTGCATGGCAACACAGACACAAGGCTTGGCTAACCCATTGCTGCTAATACTGGGATAGGCCGGGCATTTAGGCACTGTGTCTGTGTGGAGACCGCACTGCTAGCTGGCGGCTCTTAGTTACATTAGCCACACGGCACACCATCTAACTCCTGGCTGGTGCTAATATTCTATCACTCAGACCAAGGGGTGAAGGAGTGAAGGCTCCATCACCCCTTTGAGACTGTCACCTTGTGCGGTCCACACTCCCCTAGTGATGACCCTCGGGCCCTACCAATGCTGCAGTTGTCACACTGTCTGGAAAGTAACTGTGCAGCAGAATTTTGGAAACCAGACTAGATTCTGTTATCTCCCCCAGGATTTCTGATATATGTTATGACACTATGAAAATGAGTGAGAATAAGATTGAATTGTATTATTGCGCTGTCAAATGAATTTAAAATCCTTTTTAAACGTTCAAAAGTACTTTCTAAAACAACAACCGGATTCACAGATCCGTATTTGCTACATGCATGTTTTTACGCACACACGTAGCAAGGCAACACCCATGACACTCCCCTACGCTGGAGAGGTTTTCGGTGACTTCCGCCTCTATAGGGCGTATGTTACATGCGTGCATATTTATCTAACCGCACCCTCAAATGCCCATTTAAATGTTTCCCCCCGCCCACTTTCACGTAACTTCCACTGTCCGGAAAAAAACGACGCCTCTCCGTACGTATGTCCCTAAAGCGCGATTCACAAGTCCGTGCCGAAAATACTTACTTGCGTGAATACTACGTAATGTGCATGGAAAAAGTTACTACACATATGCAGTTAATCCGCTCCTAAAAATACGCACGCAACCAAACGCAAACGGATCTGTGAACACGGTCCAACATCTTCAGGGTGCTATTTAATTCATTTATTGATGAGGATTGACTTATTGGTAATGGGAAAGTTCATATTTTTTAAGGAATAATTGATTTTAAGAGGCAGTTTATTTATTATGACTGAGGTGATATTATGTGACAGTCATAGAAATTATCTTTGTATTGTTAAAACACTTACAAGGCTACATTTCTTATTGTGTAGTGGTTATAAGAATGACTTTTGTATGTTATGAAAAAGGCCTTTTATTACATTTTAGTTCCAAAAATGTTGTTTTGCTGTTTGAGGGAACTGGAACTAGGATGTGGTTACTATTGTATAGCAGCCACTAGGATGCAGTGGTATGGTATGGCTGTGTGTATAGGATGTTGTGTATATTGTAAGGTGGTCACTAAAATAAAGTCTTTATTGCATAGCGGTAAGTAATTTTTTGATCATGGAATTTATTTAATAATTAATCATATTAGCATCTATTATTTTAAGGCACAAGTTATAGAATGAAAACATGAGGGCACAAATGTACAGTATTCTGGGGGGCACCAATCACCCTTGAATAGGCTCTGTTTATGGTAGCAACCCAGCAAAGGCAATTTATGAATGTCTGAGGAATTCTGTCCTTTTTAGCTAGCGGTGGAAGTATCTTCAGGGATAAGGTAGCTGCGCCCACTGAATGAGCGTTCAATGCACTTTAAAAAAAATTCAATAATGAATAATAACATTGTTTATCATTTCAATTATAATTTACACCAGACTTTATATGAATGCAATGAAAAAAAACAACACAATTTTAAATTGCATATTGTCAAATCGTACCCCAATAAGTGTCAAAAGTTTTTAGCATGTTACATAAAGTATAGTAAAAGTGATGCATCAAATCTTCCGTAAGATTTCCACCAAATTCCCAGGCAAGGTTATATGAAGTGATGTGTTCTCTATTGCCAGACTTGGTCCTAAGGGCATAGGATCTGAGTAATAGGTTATTCTGCACAGCTGAACACACAACCATGAAAGGGGTTTCACAAGACATTTAATAAGCTGAGACAGGAGGCTTAGCAGGTTGACAGAACACCACACCACAAGCAAGATGATGACTTGAAGTGTCTGGATCAAATGTCCCAGATTGAACCAAGGTATACGATGGGTTCTCCTCATAACAAAACACAGGTCAAGCAAAACTAAGACTTCTATAAAATAATCAGTAGCATACTCATCGTGTATGAGAATTTCCATGCACATAGTTATATTTATGACCACGATTTGCAAGTGTCATTTAGCTTGACATAATTTACAATTACCTAACCCTTGGTGTCACTTTTCAGCCATTAGCATAGCTTAAAAGGAAAAGCTTTGTAGAGATCGAAATTTTAGACAAACAGACTTTTATTTTAAAAATCAATAAATGGATAATATTTTGAATCATTGTACCCAAACCTTTCAAAAGAATGAAGTCAATTTACCAATGAAGACTGAAGAGACAATATAATATGTCTTCTTGCATGTGATAGAACACAGTGGTCAAAATGGGAATTTAGAAGTGGGGGTTCTAAGCTACTACCCCACATATAACAGGAATAACCCAAACCACCCTACCTTTATAGCAAAGCTCCACACCAAGGTGCATGATATAACTTTACTCCACAGAAACCCCACAAATGACTGCAATACCCATAGCACATGTATTACAGCAATAACTCCATAGTTTAGCAGCACACATAACAGTAATATTCCCTCCACCCACAGACAGTTCCCCCCACACATATATACTGCAACAATTCTCCCAGCACACCAGAGCAGTAGCTGAATGCTCCGCCCTGAGCAAGACAGCATTGTCCCTACTTTAAAACTTAAACCTACACTGCACACTACCAGCATTATTTATTATACCCTGCAGTCACCCTCCTCTCCCCACATAACTTATTAAACAACCTAGTCACACGAATGCCCCTGAATCACATATTACCACCAGTCATACATACACACATACATTCATTTTCTGTTAGGACCGGACCCAGACCCCCGTCAGACAGATCTCTCTATGGAGTATGGAACAGAGGACCGGATTCAGAATACCAAATGTTAGCATATACGTCCGGAGTTTAGCGTTTTGTACTACTGCGCATGCGTAGTAAATTTTTACGTAATCTACGTATCTTTTCCTTATGTAGATTGCGTATATGTGGTTTTTAAGACCACATAAGTATTGTAAAGGCATATATAAGGGCGAATAACAACAACAAATTATTATTATTATATTTTTGTAATTTTGTTATAATTCCAAATTCCACCTAATAGTTTTCGGATAAGATGCATGATATAAGAGCTCAGGTAATTTCACTTTAGTTATTCCAGCAGTTAGAGCTTGTACTCTCAGAGCTCTCTCCATTATCCCTCCACCACTTTCTAAATATAATCCCGTCTGAAGCCTATTTATTGCTTTTTCTCATATGGGAGAGATTTTCATTAACCTATTTTTTGTGTCATAATGTGTCTTCACTCACAGATCACTTGAGAAAAATAAAATGAGATTTGAGCTTCTTGTAGTTAAACATCTGTAGCAATAAACACAGCAGTAAAGTACAGTGTCGTTCTCTTCACAATAGTTTTACTTGTTACATAAAACCAATTTTTCTCTCAGTAGACTGCATGTCCATGTCTAACTACATCATCTCTGAGGGCCCGATGACTAACATGGTGTAATGGCTGGGCCACTTCCTTGTAAATGACACATATGAAATATGCAAGTGACTGATATAAACAGCAGAACACGTTCATGTTGTCAACCTCAATTTTAAAGTGTTAAAAAATGATATTTATAAATTACAGTATTTTACCATTTCACAGGGCAAGATATAGAGTCTAATACCAATAATTGGCAGCAGTGCCACATTTTCTCTATCAAACCGTACGGCCCATTACAAGGACTCAAACACCACCCTATGAAACAAGGTTTTATTTTAGTAATAAGTCAGTGTTTCCTTTTCTGACCCCTCAGCTCCTGATGTACTTTTAGTGCTGCCATCATTAGTTAAATAGACTTTACATTCCATAGGAAAACATTGGTAAAGGAAAATGATGTATATAATTAGCAATAGATACCACTGGGTAAAAGTAATATTATATAAGGTAATTCAGGTTTAGGGTTTCTAAATATCCATAAAAAAAAACCTTAAGAGAACTCTACAAATTAGATTAAAGTATCAAGGTCTGTGACATAAATCTGTGGCCAGATAAAACTAAGGTCTTAATGTTGAAAGATTCCCTGTTCCCACCACTGAAGCATGTGTCCTGCCAGACATTATAGGTGGAACAAACTTGCTTGCTGTGTCCAACTTGCTATACCTCATAAAGCATATTAGGAAAAAGTTAAAATTCCAGTCACAACCAAAATCATCAAACCAAAAATCAAAGACCCATGTCTCCGCCAACAATATTCCCCTACAATGGCTGCCCACATGCATTATTTCAATAAGTCTCTTATTGACTGACATAGAGAGATAAAACACTTCCATTGTTCCATTGCACATAACGTCTGTTTATGGATAAAACAAAGAAATTGTTAACATTTTGATGACATATCCACATATATATTATGGGTTTGTCAGACTAGCATATAACTGTAACTCCACATAAACATGAATGTAAATTCTACTAAAAAGAAAAAAAGTGGACTGGAAACCAAAAAAACATATTAGTATTGCAGTAATTTCAAAAATATTTTTATTTTCCATTTTCCTACATTGCTTTCACTTTAAAAGCCTGCAAATTCTTATTATACACAACCTCACTAGTATTGAAGCAGGGAATAAATATTTATATCATCTTAAAGCTTGCTGGGGGAGAAAGGTTGAACATATTTTGATTTAGGATTCCAGAGTGACTAATATATTCTTCTGTGCTTCAACACAATTTATCAGGTTTTGCACGGCATACTGGTAAATTCTTTCATAAACTATATAAATCTGAGGACATTATCTTAATTGTTACGCATTAAATAATAAACTGACATATTTGGGTCATCATGCAGTTTTAGGAGAATAAATACTGCAAAATGCACTTTGCTATTCTCTATAATCTGATATACCATGAGATTAATGTCTTGTGTTAACATACAACATTATGGAGCATGATGCATTGCTTATCAGTTTTCACAAGGTTACTATCCTGGTTTAAAAACACTTGCTTTTGTACTGCAGTAAAAGTAATCTATTTATATTGCTGAGAAATATAATGATCATTTGTACAAAAAATCCCTGTATAATATTTGTCACTTCTAATTTAAAGTCTAACATATAACGGGTCAAACTGATTATTTTAACTGTATACATCTGTGCTTAACAAAACTTTGGTAGATTTTAGCAAATTGCTTTAAATGAAGAGGTTCATGCAGTTAAAATAATTTGCTAATTCAATGCATAGACATTTTTTCTGTAAAAGATGTAATGTGCATTTTATATGTCAAGAAGTTTTATAATGATATATGTTGTGATCGGAGACCCATGTTCCCATTTTACAGGAAGACATTGTATAAGTTTTAAAAGAAGGGATCAAAAACTGTAAATCCGAGCGAGTAAGGGAATTAAGATCCTACTCCACAATGGGAGCCTGTATCCAGCCCATTGTCTTCTTTCCTAATCTATTCTATGTATAACAGCCATACATGCTCTCCTCCTGAGCAGTGCAAAGACTAGGAAATCAGAATACTAAAAACTAGGACATAGAAATGTCATACAGATTGTGCATTAGCTGCTCTGCTATGACACTGAATTGACTATCACCCTCACAGTCTAAAAACAATGGAGTATACTGTGTGGTTTTCCAAATTCTAATGAATGCAATAACTCTATTGGTACCATTACAGTACTGCCCTACAGGCTCAAAAGCGGATAAACTGTGACCATTTACAGTTCACAAATAAGGACATTTGTGGGTGTATCAGGAATATCGATACCAGAAATAGCCACCTTGGGCCGGATCCTCAACTACGTCCGTCTTCCACACACGGCCATAATTTGCCGATAGGTAGCTACTGCGCATGTGTAGTATTTATTGTACGCAATCTATGTATCCTTTCATTAGATCTTTAAAGACCGCGTATACGTAATCTACATAGCAAAACGATGCATAGATTACGTACAATAGTTACTACACATGCGCAGTAACTACCTATCGACAAATTATGGCCGTGTGTGGAAGACAGCCGTAGTTGAGGATCCGGCCTATTTTGTCTTATATGCACCCACTAGAAGCTCTGTCACTTGTTCCATTCCACAAATTGTTATAGCTGAGAAGTTCGCTAAACAATAAAAAAAACACAATATACTGGTTTGTAAGTCCATAAGGGTTCAATACCGGCACCAACTCATCTTCACAGATTCAGCAATTCTACTTTAATGTTATTAGTAATGATTTATTGAAGGTACTTGGTAAAAGACAGCATCCTCTGTGAACAATTCACAGGTGTTTGAATACAGGGTGATTTACAATGCTATCTCTAACGTCAGTTTACATATGAGGCAGGAAATAAATCAATAGGGATAACAGATGACCCTTACTATTCTATGTACTGTAAAGAAGAAAAAGGAAACTATTAGTTCCAAATGTATACCATTCTAAACCACTAATGACCCAATACACAACACTGGGTGATATTACATATTTTATCACACAAACTAAGAACAACAGGGTTATTCTACCATCCATAGGCCCGATTAACACACTGAAAAAAAGAGTGTGTGTGTGCGTGTGTGTGTATGATAAGGGCAGAGTCGTGACTATAATAAACAGCATTACACCACTGACTTTCTGTGAGAATGAGGCATATGTTTTCTTGTTACTAGTTTACTTTGGGAGCCTGACCCCTCCCCAATATGGCCGATGCTAACTTTTCAAATGGTAGGAGTCTCTTATTACAGACCTCGGGCTGGATCCAGACTTAAAAAGGAGCTTGAAATTAAGGACCTGATTCACACTTAAGAATATTCTTAAAATAAGAACTTAAAGTCACTCCTGGGCAAAACCATGTTGAGTGCAGGGGGAATTAATTTAATTGTATTCTTTGCATGCAGGGATATATCTTTGAATTGTTTACTGCACACAGATACTGACCAGCGTTACTTTTACACTGTTATTTAGATTTGGGCCGGGAAACATTTATTTATTTATTAACAGGTTTTTATATAGCACCAACAGATCACCTCTCAACTCTAATATTGATTGCAACAGATGAAATATGACTCCCCTGAAATCAACATGGTTTTGTCCAGAAATAAATTTAATCTCTTAATTTCAAGTTGAATCCAGCCCCTCCTGAGTACTCAAATAGCAAACGGATAGAGACTCACCTACAGGAGGTGCTTTGAGGCTGGTCAGGTGAGCCTAACTAAATATAGCTATATTGTGAACTAAACCTCGTTTTTATGTATGTGCTGGCACAGTGTTATATCATTTTTGTATGGAGTGTCAGACCTGTCTTTTGTCCCTTATATTAAGGTTGACGCTAATAAACAGCACTGACTTGCTGTGAGGGGGGAGGCATGGTCTTTGAGGGGCTATATTTCAAAGTATTTTACACATTATGATGAAAAAGATTAACACCTCGTCACAGAGAAGCATCTGATTGTGAAACATGACAATTTTTATAGAAAAATAATGAAAAATCAGACATTTAAAAAAAAAAGTTCAAATTGGAAAATGTGGTTAATTTTTTTCCAGGCCAGGATCTGTTTCTGTATTATTGCACTAGCTTGAAGGTAGTGGGGCAAAATAAGTTATGGCTCCTGTCAGGTTAAGACTCCTGTCGTATTTGGATCAAGATATTGGGGAGGTTGTGAAAGCCAGATCTCTGAGGAAGTTTGAAACAGACCTGTCACTTTTCACAAAGGTGGGGCTGTTGGAAAGGAGCAGTTTTTGCCTTTAAAAAGCATAGCCCAGATACATAGCTTGGTACACTTCACGGGACTTTCAAAACTAAAGAGGTGTCCCTTATTTCTGGTCTGTCCCGATCCGGAAGGTTCTTGGCATAAGTTCTTTCTGTATTTTCACTTTTTTTATTTTATAAGAAACTGTTTTGCATGTTGTATGTTCATTTTATTATTCTTTTGTAAATAAGCATTGTCATTCTTATCATATTAAAGATTAATTAATAAGTTCATGTCTCTTGTCTTATGGATTCACGTGTCAAACCAGCTTGGTTATTAAACGCTACCCAATGGTAACAGAAGGGATCATTCTGAGTTGATGATAAATCTGATAAAGCATAGTGGTACAATACCACTGGTTAAAAACCCCTGCAATAGACATGATCTACCATCACATCCTGTGGTAAACTGCAGATTCAGCACTATCATGGAGTGAGATGGCAAACACTTATAAAATGGTGGAGCTGCTAATCACTGGTTTTTGTGTTTGATTACAGGGGTTTAGGGATACCCTGCTCTGTTCTTTTTAGAGTTTTACAGTTTTTGTCTGTATTGCTTAAGGAACATGTCTAATCTATAGCGACACATCTAATCTACAACTAATCTACCTTGCTTTATTGCTGAATTCTTCCCCCAGCTCTCCATTAATAAAGCTGGGAAGCTGTACAGAGCACATCATTCCAGCAGCATTTTAATAATAAACTGGCCAAAATCATTAATGTACATTTTAAAAACCACAACTGAACAATTATTGCTATCTCTTGTGCAACAGCTGTGATAAATGCCCAGGTTACAACATTTTGCATGTACAGCTTTAAGGTTCCAAAAGTAACATGTTCCAAGCATGACTATGATTCAATTAACAAACAGTGTTTTCGCACATTCTAAAAGCAAATATAGACTTGGAGGTCTAGCAGGATAATGTAGAGATAAAGAAGTAAAGAATAGAGACACACCCAACCCCCACCTCCCCAAGGCTCAAAAGGATATTACCGGTATTTTAAAAGTTTCATTGAGGAAGTGCCTGACTTACATGATACAACCTGTATGCATAGAGTCATCAGACTATGTTGAGGAAAAAGTAGTTAATCATTATATGGTGTTATAGTTTGACGGTTTGAGGAACTTTATTTTATAGCTGTAAACACTCTACTTTCAGTTTTATCCTGAAACTCATCTTATAATAATTCATTTCTCACTCTTTTTCTAGATACCAAGGAAAGCTCGTTAAAATCTACTATATTGCAAATGAACCCCTCAGCCTGTGACTAAAGTGAATTTTATCACCTAAAAGCTAAGTGATGTATTTGACAGACAATAATAAATCATTCATAGTTGAAAACTGGATGGAGGAATTCACACAAATCCCAGGTGTAGCTTTAGATATAGATTATTCAACATAACTAACACAACATAACTACAAATAAAGTAAAATAAGGTATCTATGTTTTTATTTTGTTACAAATTATTTAGTTTGAAAGAGGATAGAATCAACACCTGAAAAACATTTTAATAATACTATATGAATATAAATATGTATAAACAAATAAAAATTGAAATTTTAATTAATAAAAAATAAATATATATGGCTATTCCCATGGTTTTATTGGTGCACTTTATCTTTTGGTTCTTCTTGCTGGTCACAGTAACGTTCTCTTTTTCTGTGCCTTAGCAATGACAAGGGAGCACAACATTATCCAGCACTACTGAATGTTATAAAGGAATCATCCATATTATGAGGACTATTATAGGCTTCACAACACACTTGGCCTGTATTATAAACTGTAGTTTAATAAAAAATTAACTACTTTAAAATAAATGTCTTATAAATATCAAACTATAGAATCTGGCAACCAAAAACATAGCTGCTTTGCAAATGTTATTTAAAGTGCATAGTTTTGAACGTTCATTTACTGCTATTAAAACTGGTCCATTGCTTGCCTGTTTACATTAATATAGAAAAAGATGTATCATTAATGCAGCATCGTTTTTATGTACAGGATAAAAAAAAAATAATAAACCTCACACTTCACACCTTTCCTCTAATGAATTACATTTTTATCGCTTACATATTAGATAACATACAAAATAAAACTGAACTAAGATGGTAATTGTCAATACCTATAAAGGATTATACATGCAGTCTAAATGACTTGTTGCACAGATTCAACAAGGGGATAGAATAATCCACTATTGATTTTGGTCCATGTTAGCAGGATAGCATTCCCCACATTCATGTTACATATCTTCTATTACACCACATCCAAGATGACTGAACTGTGATCTGATGACAGGAGGACGCTGAAATCAATGTCATGCTCATAATAACCAGCTTGAGATGTGCAACTTCTTTATGGCATATTTTAAATCATCAGCTCTTAAGTCCAGGTATCTAATACTATGATAAGTGATCATTTTATCACAATAAACATTTGGAATAAACTAATGTGTAGATGGATCTGGGGAAGCTCAACAACAGAACATATATACCAGATGTACTCTGTGGGAATTTTCAATCTACTACCTTATAAAAAAAATGAATGATAAACTAAGGCTATAACATTTTTTATTACTTCAATAATCTGCAATAAAAAGAATCCCCATTATCACCTCATGTTAAATAGGCCCCTATTCTTTTTTTCTTATACTGTCATTTACAGTTTGGGAGACATAATGGACACTTCACAGTCATATAATCATTGCACAAAGGAAAATTGACAATTTTATTATGTAGATAAAACATATGTTATCTGTATAAGCAAACCACAGTGAACATAAGCAATGCAAGTGTCATGCCACCGATGACACAATTGTGCAAACTAATGTCTGTGAACATTGGGTTTTTAGTTAGTTTTGCTGTATAAGGATGATTGATTTTTTTTCATTCTACTTTTAGAAATGGGGTTACAAAAAATTGAATATGAATAGAAAATAAAACATGCAACAAAACAGAATAAATATCACACTCTATGGAAAGTGGGAAGGAAAGGAAAGATTATTTCAAATTGTTTTAAATTCTGTAAAAAAAAAATTTATAAAAAAAGAGTAGACATGAAATAATTATTATTTTATTAATCAAATAAGCCCGTACAGAGAGGAAAAATCAAGATGCGACAGAGAAGGAATAGCAGAAGATCGAGCAAGAAGCAAAAGGAAGCTCAGAGCGCTAGGGAAAGCATGTCTTAAAATAAAGCAAAAAGACGATATGGAACCTATTACACAAGTAATAACTAAAGAAAAGGGGATATAGAGGGTGCAAGAAAAATGCAGCTGGCTGGTTATCGGTTGTGTGCAGCAATTTATATTGTATTTTGCAGGTTTCTACTGTCCAGAAATCAGATTAGCAAGATCCCTCAGATCTTGCAAAGTAAATAAAATAACATTTTAGGCCTTGAATGTGAGAAACAAACAATATACATAAAAATGAAAGGAAAAATAATAAGTATGCCGAATGAAAACAGAATGTTTAAAATAAAAAACAAATCTTATACCAGAACATTTTAAGTGTAGAAAAGAGACTGTAATTGAACAATACAATGCACAGAAAAGCAGGGTACAGAATATACCTGGCATTATTATAGTATTAAAGTGATCTCACTCAATGTATGCAGAATTATCTCTATATTATGGGACTGAAATTAATTGGAATGTAATTATTTAGTTTACAATAATGTCTTTTCTTCTTTAAACTTGCATACATTTGTTGAACTGCAAAGAAACCTGTTTTTGTACAGCTGAAATGACAAAACAATGTTCTAAAAGTGATCATAACAATCACGGATCTGCAATATCCTATACAGTAAACTAAGAATTTGGGTCAAAATATCATATTGTGTAAAACTGCATACACATATTTGCACTAGTCATTGCTTTGTACATTTAAAAAAAAAAAATCAATAAAAACCAAATGAATTAGAACATATGTGAGTGTGATCAAGTATTCAACACTGCAATGTTAAATTTACACTTCAGTTGTGTTGTCTTCATGACACCAGTAGACTTTCTTGTTACTGCAATTATCACATTCCACAGACACATGTAAGGTATTGACAAAGTGCTAAAATAATTAATGCACAATTTTCTGGAATCAAAAGGTCACAGAGATTGAAAGATGATAAAGCAAAGGCATAGGCTGACTTATTTCTATGGAAACAATGATGGAAAGGGAAATGAATGTCGTTACAGCATTGTACTAGAATTGATATATATATATATAAACCTAATGAAATACTGACTGGCTCATAGCCCAGGTCTGCATTGTGGACCACTAGCAGATGTTAGACCCCCGACATAGTCAAATAAATGGCACCTATAAAGAAGGTGACAATCAAATATTACTGTCAAAGCGCCCCATCCGCCGAAACTTCCCTTTTAGACCATTATGGTAATCTCTTGGCCTACGATTACATAGAAAACCTCTGCTACTGAACACTTTTACATAATTCACAGCAAATCCTGACATCCATATTGAACACAATAAACCCCTTAAAAGTCACCACTGGACAACAGGACCCACCTGATCTCTCCATGGCATATATGACACAGAAACCCTATGGCATGTCCATGGTAAAAAGAGACCTCACAGGATACAGCAATCTTCCCCTTCCAAACAACATGCCAATGGAACTAACAGCACAACACCCCTAGGGAATTACACTGGGTTATCTTGTCAATGTCATTGCACGGATACAATATTAATGAGCATTCTACCCCCACCAGCAAACAAAAAGCACCATAGCTGCATTCAGACATAAGAAAATCAGCAGATGTCTGGACGCCACGTATGCACAGCATGTACAGTATCATTATTTCTGCAATGCAGCGCAACCGACTGATGCTGCGCTCCTTGCCGATCTGAGCCCCCCATGCAGAATACTTAAGATTCTGGGTCTATGTCATAACAAAATATTATAGCAAAGGAACCATACCCAGTACTGTATTATTATACCAACTGCAAATATAGAGTCAACAGAGCTACGGCTAAGCACTAAGTATTAGACTATTCAACATGTAGTATAAGAAATCTTGTATATACAGCTGAAATTTAGCTTGGGAGCAATCTGTCCCCTAACTAGTCGTAGAGCACATAGCTCTAGAAATCAACATCAGAAGAATTAACATTCCATAGCAGGAGACACACACAGTCTGCCAGTCTTCAGCCTTATTCCTGTTTCCAATTCATCCACAATCTCTACAGGTCATTCATTTACAATAGTTTTATATGGTTTATGGAAGTGGTCAAAACTATTTATTCCTTTTTCATTACAGCATTTATACCACAATGTAAAAAAGAAAATGAAGAATTTACAAGGCCAAATCTCATTGTATTTTAACGCTTTGTTTTTTCCTGGTATATCTGACTAACCTGCTCTCACTTGCCTGACAAGCCTATAAATAGGTTTCTGCACTGGAAAAGAACTGTGAAATATAGAACCTTATTAGGAAACACATGGTAAATCGTATGTAATGTTATGATGCCAATCACTTTATCATACATAGGAAAAGAAGTAGATACATAATAAAATATACAGAGAAAATTGTGCAAATAATATTATGCAATATACGAGGTAAAGGTAATTCTTTATTCAACGTTTACCTTTACATACACATCTTTATGCAGTATTGTCAACTGTCCCTAATGACCAGCTATATTTATAAGCAGTAATTTAACAGGACTGATATTTTAGTGCTGGTTAGTATAGCATAGATTTCTATATGCCCTTCCTCTTACTGGGCCTAAATACTTATGATTATAATTATTATCATTATGTCATTTTATAATTCAGAGTAAACTATAAAACAAGCAAAATGGAAAACATCCAAATTAAAGTTTACTGCTTTAAGCTGTTGATTCTTGTCTAATGTTTAGGAAGTGGGGCTGGGATATGAAGCACAATATTTATAGTCTGAGGAACAGGAGGTGTCTCACACTCGATATGGTAAAAAGAAAAAGGAGAGGTGTGGTTCCACCCAAGGTAAATGACCCCAGGGTCGCAAGTCATCAAATGCTAGGTGACATCATTGGTGAAGTCACATCGGGCGAGACCCGGCAGACACGCTTTAACAGCAGGCCGGTGCACAGGCCGGCTACTGAATAGCGCTGAGCAGAAAGTATCGGTGGTAGAGCTAGGTACGTATCGGCGGGCCCCATCAGGTCCAGGCCCGGGACAATAGTCCTGGCTGTCCCCCCGTTGATGGCGGCCCTGGATGATCCACATTTGTGATGTAAGGGACCCTGCCACTGGAACACACTATGGTTTATGTTGTAGTAGCAGGCTGTTCAATGCCAGAGCAAAGGGAGAAAAGGGCTGCCCAGTTTTTATTGCTTTATTTTAATTTTATTTTTTTTTAACTGTAGGGCTGTGGGGAAATGTCCTTTATTATAGCCCAAAATGGTATGAAATGTTTTGGAGTGCATTCTTGCATGTCTCTGCCAATTCTGACATAGAAGGACCAGATGCTTTCCAAAATTCTAACTCTGCCAGCTTAGTTACAAGTAACTGGCAAAAGTACAGTGCATGCAGAAGCCATTCTCCCAGGTCAGCCTTCATCCTGTACCATTGAACTTCATCTATATTTCTTAGTTCATGAACCAGTACATTGTCTGGGAAAGAACAAAAGAAGAAGCCTAAGGGATGATCGTAACAACGATCCAGAACTAAGTATGCTAGTCGGAGACTTAAAAACGCAATTTTGCTTGTACTGTGAATGTGCGCAGCAGATGGTACGACACATAACTCTAAATGTACGTACCAGATTAGTATCAACAGCGTAACTGTGACCGAAGGGGCGTGCCAGCCATATGACACCCATAATTACGCTTCGGAGGCGGGGTGAGGCCTTTAAATCGTACAGTATGGGTGTGCTTAGGCGCGTAAGTATGTGCAGCCATTACGGCAGACAGGAGTTACGTTTGGAAAAGTTAAGGTAGGGGTTGGAAAGCGTAACACGGCTAAAGTATGTACGGCCGAGGGGAGTGCCTAGTAAATACGCAACTCTAGGAAGCTTTAAAGACACAGATCTACAAATAGGCATTACAGCATTACTCCAGGATATTCACACTAGAAGGCTGTCAGTCGATAACTTGTTCCTATATTCCATGTTAGGACAGTGCTCTTAATGGGCTGGTCAGGCAGTCTGCACGGAAGAGGGGATGAAATCCACTGTCACTCCCCTCTATCGTGCAGACTTTAGGTCAGTTACACTGCAATAATGCAGCCTTAGGTCTAAGCACTGATCTCCCCCAGGCTGTACAATTTAAATGCTTTTCCTCGCCCACCTTACAGAGTATAGGCGGGCTGAGGGGACCCGCTGTCCCTGTCAGACGGATCTCCAGGCGTACGAAACCAAGTTCCATACACCTGAAGATGCATGCGCGCTAACGAAAAATTCATCTGACATGGGGTCCTCTGAATCCAACCCAATAATATTAAACAAAAAAGAGCTACAGTTGGGAAATTGAATTTGCATACAAGGCTATATTTACTGTGGTGTGGACTAGGCAGAACTATGGCCCAGATCCAAATACCTAATATTTTAGCGTTCTAAAGTGTAAATGCAGGAGGCGTGTGGAGCCACTATTGGATACTCACTGTATTCACGCATCCTATCAAACAGCTAACCACTCCCCTCACAGAAAAACTTCCAAAAACCACACCCTACCTTAAGTTTTCCGAAACGTGCGAAAGTAAAACGACAGCGCGTTTAGTAATCGGGGTCAGTATGCAGTATGTTAGCACGCCTATACTGTATATTGCAATGACAAGTCCCATCCACTTGTTAGCACAGTACATCCCTTTGTCAGAAGTCTGGATAGAGCGGATTGTGTACAGATTGGGCAGCAGATGTGTGCAGAACACAAAAATTAAAAAAGGACTACGATCCAGCAGCAGGAAGTTGTCAGTCGGGTCCTATGTAATTAAGTAAAACAACTTTAGAAAACAGCTCAGTATATAACTGCAATAAGTAAAGGTCCACTTTCCTACAGTGTTATCTTAGTTCAGAGACAGAAACGCAATAACATGTCATCCACAGTTAATCTAGGTACAGAACTATGCAATCATACATTAGATGTGATGGCTCTTACAGTTTAACATGCTCCAATGAGCACACACTATACCATTAGATCTGAAATCTCATCTCTCCTAACCATTTGCTAAAACTAATTTTAATCCATACACACTGTACAGATTTCTGCCTATGCTGAACAGAGGACTGTCAGAAAAAGTTGGACAAGTAGTCACACCTGTGAATACATGGGTGTGGGTCCCCGCTAAGAACAACCCTATTTCGATAAGGACGTTCTCTCCCAGCCAGTTTCGAACTGGCTGGGATATGGATTGCCTATGCCTTGATGAGGCACAGCAACTGATCCCCAGAGCACCGAACATGGTGCTTCGATAGGCAAATCTAAAAACTTACCCCAACCTTTCCCCTAATTCTAACTCGAAACCTCTCCTTCCAATACCCTAACCCTCCCTTCCTCGCAGCCTGACCCTAAACATCCCTTCTCCCTAGCCTGACCCTAATACTCCCTTTTCTATAGCATAACCCTAACACCCCTCCCCCCCCTTCCTGCAGTCAGATCCTAACCCTCCCTTCTATGGCCCTAATCTTCCTTTCCTAAGAGTCTAACCCTAACTCCCCCCCAAACACTAAAAGTCCCAGGAGAGGTTACTCACCTCTCAGGAGCGGTCAGCAGCGTGTAATGCGAAAATGAATGGGCGTCCATTAATAAAAGAAAATTCTAAAAAGGCTGCCTATTCGAAATAGAGACAGCCGAAAAGGAACTTTAGTCTGTCTCTATTTCTAAAAGCAGCAAATCGTAGCGGGTACTTCAACAGGTATACATTACCCACATTTGTCTGATATCAAGCCAATGTTATATACAGCTGCAGTAGTTGCAGTGGTACGATCTTTCTCTCCTGGCTGTTCAAGCAGATCCTGGCTGTTGCTAGGTAGCCAGGATGCTGCTGTCAGAGGAAGCTGGATGACAACAATCATGGCTGTTGCTTCTACTAGAAGTGCTAAAATGATTAACAGGTCCCAACTGGTGCTTAACAGCTAGTACTCAAATGAATCAGAGCTGGGATGCTCTCTAGCTCTGATTGGCTGTTCTATGTTTAAATACCCAGGTGGTGATATTGTTTGATTTAGCCATTTATTCTGTTTGCCACAAGTTTAGTTCAGAAGGACCCTTGTCCTTGTATTCTCTTGTCCTGCTGTTCTATTGCCGAACATCCTTTGTATGGCACTGCTGATACCGTGCATCACCTTATAAATAAATGCTAATAATAATAATCATTTTCTTGCCTTCTATGCTATTCTAGAATTCTTCCTGTTATCCCTGCTCTTTGCAGGATTCATCCTGCCATTTGTAATATCTGTCCAGTACCTCTACTTATTCCTGGTATCTGTGTTTATTACCAAGCTTCCTGCTTTTCTCTTACCTGTGTGTTTATTTCTGTACCTGGATACTTCCCTCTACTCTACTTTTACCTGTTTATGTGTATCCCTTCTCTAATATCTGTATTTATTCTTCTGTGTTCTCGCTCCACTGCACCTCCCCTGTTCTCCCAGTACCTTTCCCTCCCTGTTCTAGTGTTTGGTACTTTGTGTACGTCTGCTCACCTCAGTGTTCTCCCCAGGGCATTTTAGCCGGGTGCTCCACCCGGCAATTTTAGCTTACCACCCGGCCAGACCTGACCAAAACGTTGATTGTGATCTCCAGCTTTCAGTCCTGGTTGGGCTCCAATGGACTGTAAAGGCTTAGTTCCCAGTAGTGCAGCACCAGCGAGGCGTTTCGCAGTGGGCACGTATGTCTGGATCCCGTCAAGTATTATTATTGCAAAGTATTACACTGCTCCCACCCAGCTGCTATTTAATACCACCCGTCTGGCCACATTTTCTGGGGAGAACACTGCACCTGTACATAATTTATAACAGGAACCCGTCGTTTGGGACTAAACACATTTTTTGATTGGGTCCCTGTGGTCTACCATATCTTGTTGTCTTTAGTTTAGTTATGCCTAAGGGCCTTGATCTATCCTCCTTTGTACCTCTGGTCTAATCTGTCTTTCCAGCTCCTTGCAGGGTCTAGTTTATTGTGTTATGCTATGTCCAGTTCTTGCCTGCCTCCTGTTTCATCCGCTATACCATCTGTTGGTGTAATGTCCAATCCGGTTACTGACTCCCAAACCCTCCTTCCTACTCCGGAAGTTGCCACTAGGGTCCAGGGACCTGCTGCGTGTCTGCCACACAAGCCTTCTCCTACCACCAGAAACTCTAGCAAAGACCAGACGCTTAACAGTCATCAGTGACCATGATATTTAGGACGTTTATAAAACCAAATCATCCATTGAAACTTTTTTTTATCACTAATATCGTGGGAGCGCAGACACTCAATATTGTTTCAAACAATCTGGTATCATATGATATGCACAATAATTGCATAGGTGTCTATACAGATTTACACAGAAACTGAGACAATGTCAAGTCTAAGTGCAGCTCCAAAAACAAATAAATAAATATTGCATTTAATATACTTGTAACCTATAATTTTGCTCAATGTCACTGCATAGGGGAATTGTGGTTACATTTTTAACTGTACAAATTGAGTTTTTATCCTTGATTACCATTATCTTATGACATTCTCTTGAAATGAATTCTTTGTAAGATGAGTCATTGTGAATGAGAATTGCAGACAACACACACTTCACCTATCCTTGAATGGCTGCAAGACTCAAGTCAGACAGGACAGGGTAGAACATGAATGCCATAATTTGCTGAGTACAGCTTTATCATGGGCCTGGCTCCAACGCACAATAACGCACATCACGTCATTGTACAGCAAGTAATGAGATCAGAATGATAATGAAAATTGCATTGTCATGTTCGCCCCAGTATTAATATCATTAGTATTCCCGCTAAGAACATCTCAACAGTCAATGTCAAAGCCTGAGAATTCTTGTACTGCAGAAATAACGTGACTGGCTTGGAACTAAAATGTCTAATTTCCATTCCTTACACGCTTATTATGAATGCTCTTTAACCATGAGATTTGCATGTGACTGTCAGCTTTTCTATGTAACATTAAATGAGAAACATGTGAGAAATCAAAAGATCTACAGTAAACAGTGTAATCAGGAATGAGTATGCATTGTATTACTGTACATGCAAAGGGGGTAAGTATTATCTGGTCTGAAGAATGCTGCAAACTCAGATGTGGCAACTCTTCTAAATTGCCTACAAAACCACATACAGCAGAGAGATCCATGGGCAGAGCAGGCCCATAGATCTCTCTGCTGTATGTGCTTTTGTGGGCAAGAAAGTGGCCTTATCAGCAAGTTCATTTTCTAAAGAACCGACAGAGGGACATTGCATATCGGGTGAGGCGATTCCTGTTTATTACCACCGCATTTAGTCCTACTGCTAAGTCTCTAGATATCTTACTGCCACTGACAACTAGTCTCTCTCCTCGCAACTGCATTACGATCTATACAAACCCATCATCATTCATTACCATCTCTTGCTATAGCGGTTAGACCTCATCCAGCTATATTTCACTTTTGCTTGAATTGAGAAGAATTCATCATTATCCGGCACCACAAATTGCTACAACAAGATTCATCTCTAATATAACATAGTCATTGCAGACATCTGTGACATTGTTGCCATTTGTTGCCATTTTGCCTCTAAGCTAGTGAATGACTTTGTGATTTGTTATTTAACACCTGCATCTCCACATTGGACATTGTGCAATTGCTCTATTTTTTAGGAGATATTGATCTGGTTACACCAACTACTAGTTACCTAAATTGTTTTTTTCATATATTGCTGATTTTAGCATTAATGGTTATATAATAAATGTAATTTATATTTTTTGGTGTCAAGCGCTCCTACTTTCTTTTCATTTTCTAATGGTTGATGACACAAAGGGCTGAATAATGCGTCACATTTATGATGATATCCCCGCATCAATGCATCTGTCCTTGGGTCTAATAACAAGAGAACATGATAATCACATAACAAATTTAATTTCTTTATTGACATCTCCTCTCATTTTACCATGTAACACTTCAAGAATCCCTTTACAAAAATGTTTATGTCAAAATATAATGAATATCATATATGTGCACAGTACTTGTTCATACCTGTTTAAGAGAGATTCATTCCATGAATTCTATCTACAATACTACAATGGCATTTGTAAAAATGACTAGAAGCAGAAACTTTTTAAAACAACTTTGAAAGGTAGAAATAGCTCCTGGCTCATGCTATGTGTAGATTCTAGGATTGTGTCTGCTACCTCTTTCCATGCCCTGTGGCTTATTTTTTATTCTTTGTAAACTTGTTTAGTCCCACAATGAAGCCATGCCGAGCTTCCAAAATATTGTGTTGCGGCAGGGTTAGCTCACCAGTTTGTTAGAAAGATATAGAAAAATTGGCCATTGTAACACACAACACAACTTTCTTAGTGCTAGAGCAGGACATGGCTATTCTTTGAATCTACCCAGTTCCTTAACCTCCCCAAAAAACACAACCTCAGCTACGCTATGCTATGTAGCAGAGAATGGAACCTAGGTCATAAGGACTGCTGGCACTTAAATCAAGACATGGAGGCATAGTGTATGAAAGACCATGACCTTTCATGGTTGGTGAACAGTTTGCTGACCAAATAGTATTATGAAAACAAGGTAAACTTCACATTTATCTATTACTTTTCCCATTAGACAAAAGTTAAAATTCTCTTATACCCTGTTCCAAAAACAAGAACTATTATTAATAATATACATGCCAAAAACTAGATGTATTTTCCACTGAACTTCAGAGATTTCCGTTTCCAAATCTATAAAAATGACAGTTGAATTAAGTTAAGACATTAACAAAGCTCCACACAGATTCAAAAAGGTAATTATTATTAATTAAGAAATGTCTGGCAGTTATAAATTAATAACTATAATGTTTTGTTGGAACCAAGTATTGGTTTGTGAGTCATAGTTTTAACTCGTTAACAACATCACTGATACTTATTTGCAATTAGTTAATCCTTTCTTATGTTTATATTCCAGGTTGTCTCACTAGAACCTGCTAAGGATGAGTGGGGCTTGTCTCCTGCAGGCACTCATAAATCTGAAAGGGGGCGAGTCTCACTTATCCTACAGTTAAAAGATTTAAAACAAAGCCAAATGATCACTACCCACTGGTGATCGCTGGATTACCCTGTATCACTTTACAGGGAGTACCGCTGTAGCCTCATGAAGTGGCATTGCATATTGTGACTGTGCTGACAGGCATGTTCCACCTAACAAACAAGCTATTAAAAAATCCAGTGACAGCAGAAAAGGGTATCTTCATAAAACATAAAAATGGGCATCATTCAAATACCACTGCACCATATTAATTATTCCTTCAGCGGGCTAAAACCCCTTAAATACAAGACATACCTATCTATTTGAAATAAGAATCTATTTCTGTTTTTCTTTTTGTTCTGTAACAACTAGAATTATTAAAACTCAAAAATTATAAAACAAAAATTCTTACAATGTTATTTTCCCCGGTACAAGCTAAGACAAGGGTTTTTTTTAATAAAAAGTAGGTTTTTTTTCCTTGCTTTAATAGCCAAGCCATTTTCTAAGATCAAGCTTGTTGGATAAAACCAAATGGAGTCAAGCATTTCTTTTTTACTTCCAAAATGTCTAGTTACTCTTCACAAGACAGATTTCATTTTGGGAAAAATGATTCCTTTTTTTGTTTGGCTTCTTACTTTCAATGAAATCATTAATGAGGTTTTAATTGACGCATAATTGTAAAGGGTCTCACTAAAAATAACAGTCTTCTTGTTCCTAATGGACACTAGTAGGGAATAAAGTAAGTAATAAACATTATTGGTCCCTATAACAGAAACAAAGACCGTTGTATAAAAAACGGAATAGAGTGGATTTTCTACTCTTATCCACAAAAGGGGCTTAGATGTGGTTGATGCCAGGTTGGAAAATAATTATAAGCAGTAAGGCAAGTTTTGTGCAAATGGGGAGTGAAGTGAATGTACCGGGTTACTTTATTTGGTTCAAAGAAAGCTGTAACATCAGAGTATAATTAATCAGAGAACCTAAATCAAAGTCCAAAATCCTAAATCTGCAACAGTCAAATGCAATTTAAAAAAGCAAAATGTTTTGGGCGATGAAAGTGATTTTCAAGCTATTTATGTGAGCCAGACAAGCATTGATGAATAAATTACCTTGCCACAGACATCATAGATACTTAATAGTTTGACTCACTTTCTGCTGATGCATTCTTTCTAATGTTTATTGGTTAGCCACACTGTCCTGTAGAGCTCGTTTTCTTTCAGCTTACACTAATGATATAAAAAGGGAAGAAATTAAATGAAGGCTCTCACTGATGGTAATTAGTGTTAATGTGATTCCTTCGAGTACTGAACAAATGATCTGTCATATTACTAGCTTAATACAATAATAGGCAATTTCTGTAAATAGATCATCAGTAAAACAACACCACATGAATGTCTCCTACAACAGCTTGTTCACAGGAGATGAAACATCAATGAGAGGAACTCTTTTGGTACTGAAAACTTACCTACTTTATGCATATTTAGCCAAAACAAAACATAAAACCATCAAAGGTACCACAGACTGATTTTTGGAAGAACATATGTAATATAAACCTTATGAACCCCGCAATATGAGGTCAATCAAAACATTTGTATCTGAAACCTGAAAAGTACTGGAGCACCCAACACAAATAAGAATGCTTTCATATAAGTATGATATTTGCCACAAAACGGAATCCCTGGTTCAGCGTATAGCAGAGCACATCATTTCTCCAATCCTGAAACACTTAAGCATGCCCACATCCTCTCAGTTCCTCCAGTACAATATGCTTAATCAACAGTATAAAAATATATGTTTTTGTAATGGAAATTTTTGTGTAAAAAAAACATTTACAGTCTTTGGTATGTCACAACTACTTTTTTGGATAGAGCAATGGCACTGCCACAAAACATAATGTTATAGGCCCTTTAACCACCAATATAAAAAAAATCACGTTTTCACTTATGTTTAAACACTACTGGTTCCAAGACCCCATATCCACCATCTCCAAAGTGTTTGAGCAGAATGGTATAGACATTGCCTGTTCATGTTCATCCACTTATAGCCCAACTTAAACACTTCTGTAACTTTAAACCAATGTATTAATTTCCCATTTATTTTATTTTCCCTGCTAGTAGTCATACATTTCATTTATATTTACTTTTGTAATATATATCTTAGTTACTCATATACATGTGCAGTAAAAGGGTTAAAAAGAAATTCTGGAGAATTTGCCATTCTGCTGACATACTTACCAATGTATCATCCCAGATAAACTAGTTGTGTCAACGTAAGGTAATACATCATCAGTCCTTTGGGACAACATTAGCTACAGCTAACTCAAATTACTGCTCAAGGGGCAATATCCCAGACTTCAATTGTAAAAATGCATAGAATGCCCAGATAGGGTGTGAAGCAAGAGACACCTTGTAAAGAGATTCTCACTTAATAAAAAAAATTCAAAAGGGGGG
>WWET01001578.1:116904-128286 GCA_011038615.1 Limnodynastes dumerilii | reverse complement strand
GTGCTTGAAATTAGTTACTCCTGGGCTAAACCATGTTGATTTCAGGGGGAGTCAAGTTAATTGTATTCTTTGCATGCAGGGATATATCTTTGAATTGCTTACTGCACACAGATACTGACCAGCTTTACTATCACACTGTTATTTAGACTTGGGATAGGAAACATCACCTCTCAACTCTAATACTGTTTGCAACACATGAAATATGGAGACTGTTCCTATTTTGTTTGACCAAGTAAGCTACTAATACAGCTATTCTGCATAAATAAACAGGTTCTGTTTTCTCCATGCATAGTCTATTTTCTCTTGTATTCTTCTATTCATTAGCATTTAATTTCCCTATAGGATCCTACAATTTGGCTGGAAGGCACTGACCTTCAATAGCCTTATTTCAGGGACAAGGTTTTAAACTTGTTTTCCCTTGCTATATGCAACTTATTTGGAGGGATAACCATACCAGCTGGACTGTGCAAAATAGAAAGTCCCTGGCTTCCAAAACCAAATCCAGACTCATACGTCTAAATCTGAGTCCGTGTTGGAACCAAATAAAGGGATTAATGTAATATTTAAAAAAAAAAAATGCAGCTTGCTGGTGGACATGGTTGGTGACGTGCCCAGGTTGGTAGTTTGTGGGAGAAAGAACACTGCTTTTGCAGGCCCCTCCCCCATAAAGGAATCGTTATTATAGGTAAACCATACATTCAGAGTCTCCCTGCTAGTTTGGATTCCATCTCTGGATCAAAGATCTCAACATTTGGAATCCCAAAAGTGGGACGAAATAATCCCTGTTCTGGTAATGCCCAAACCCCACCCAGGTCTGTCCACAAATTACCATATTTGGTCAAAATCTACCCACTTTCCCATAAGCCCAGTTCCTTTTACAGCCTATGAATCGGGACAATCCCGTGAGAAACAGGACAAATATTGGGCCAGATCCAGAACAACGCTTGCGAGTGAATTTACGCGTGGCGCAGACGTAAAATCGCCTTTTGGTAAGTACTGCGCATGCGCACCATAGAAAATATAAGTACTGGGCATGCGTACCATAGAAAATACGCTCAGTAACGTAGCGTAATTGTGAACATATGGTCCATTCACGTATGTGTCACTTAAATACTTACATGTGGGCGTGCCAATTTTACGTTAGTCCAAATTACATCTGAAATACGTTAAGTAGGCGAGGGTTTGTATTTAAAGTGTACAGTATGGGCGTGCTTAGCTGCGTAAATACGTGTTGCCCATACGTATGTGTGCGGATCACTGCGGTTACGTTGGCAAAAGTTAAGGTAGGGTTTGGAAAGCGCATCTTGACAAAATACGTACGTTCAAGGGGTGTGCCAAGGGGAGTGTATAGAACGTACGCACATGAAAATACGCTACGCGAATAAATGTACGGCAAACGTAGTTCTGGATCTACCCCATTGTGTGTAATTGCAAATGGCTGAGAATTGAGTAGTGAAGTGAAGTGTTTTTATTATTTATTCATTAGTGCAGTTTCTGATTCATTTCAATAATGTGTTTAGGATGTGCAATAAATGTAAAGAATCGCTTTAAATGAATGGTCACATTTTATTGAAGGTTTGTCTGTTGTTATCTTCATCTAATGGACTTTCAGGTAATACATACATGGTAAATCAGTTTTTGGTATGTAATTATATAAAGTAAATTAAAATAAAGCAGAAAAGAAAGGAACTGATGATGAAAATGGAAGCAGGAAGGATTTAGCTATGGTGAATGGCGGAAGCAATAACATTGTGTAAAGACAGGGGAGGGGTAATGTTTATCTAGTCAGATTAAGTCATTTAAACAGGTGCCGGAAATCCCATGATCCCGGCTTTCCACTATCTCCATCTCACTTCTCTTCTATAGGGACTGAAAGTCACGTGACTACTCAGCCTTATTCACTGTCGATGCACTTGGACAATAGCTAAACAGTAGTAGAAGGTCAGATGATGCGGTCACAGAATATATTGTATTGTATTTAGCTCATTTTCTCCATACAAATTTCTGTAATTAGCATAACTGAGGCTGTCCACAATATGTTGTTATGGAGATTTTGTAAAATTAGGTCTGAATAATACACATGCACTTTTCTCAGCACAGTATAAGCATTTAAGCATTCATATTCAAGACATTATTGCCTTGAATTTTCATTTCATGGAAGTTGCATTAAAGAACGTCAGTGTTTTTTTTTTTTAAACTTTTGCTGTTCAAAGTCCTGCCTCATTTACAGAAACAGGATGTAAACAAGCTTTCTGCAAAGCAAACAATAACTGAATAGATACTGATTCTAAAGAATACATTTCTGCTTTTCAAGCCATTTTATGCCATGTTATGTCACGCACATTTTGTTTTACATGAAGCAAGATTTGTAGGTTATAAATATTCATAGGGAAATAATTGATCCATTCTAACAAATTATGTAGCAAAATGTCACATGCTGCTGAGCACTTTTATTTGTTCTCTGGAGATGCAAAGACAAAGGAACATAACTAGAAAATGTTTCATATTGTTATTGTGCTCATATATTCCAATACGAACTCATAATGTACATACTAGATTCTCTTTTCAAAACCACTAATGCACTAGGGAATATTGCGTGTGAACCTGGAAACATTTTCTGTGTTAAAGAACAAAAGTGGTTTAGTGGAGTAATGATGGACTGGATCCAGACTTACAATTACTCTATGCTCGAGGCGTATCCAGACTGCCGTGCTGAAGAAATTCCAATATAAGACTTTGAGATGGGGACGGTGGTGCAAATCTGAAGACAGGAAAGCTATCCAGGACCAATTTAGATGTACTTATCTTACCTTCTCATGATTTTCCTGGAAGATATAGCAGATAACCCTGCAGCTGGTGACTTCGCTGAAGAAGGAGACTGTTAGGAATCATAAAGTATGTCACCATATTGAGGTGAAGATTGTATTAGAGAGCAGCTAAACTTCACTCCATTGGCAGTCACAAACCTGCTGTCAGCATTCAGAATGTTGGTAACAGTGGAGTCTGAAGAAAATAAGCCCAGACCTGGAGAAATCAGTGATGCTTCGATTGGTCACACTATCATGGTGCATATATTAATAGACTGACTTAATTATCTTGAGTCTAAATTGCTGTTAGGCATCACATTCATGTCTGAGATGCACAAGACTTTACCAACCAATAGGCTATAAGGGTGCCAGCCTCCAGGGGGCGTATTGCCCCCACCCACCCCCTTCCCAGACTTTAAGAGTTCTGACCTCTACTTAAAATTTTACTGGATGGGTGCTTAATGCAAAATTATATGAAAGGGCTTAGCCAAGGGCCAAGAGTACTGCACTGATCCCCCTATCCATCATGCAGACACCAGGTATGCACGGCGGTCCATCATGCCTCACCGTCGGAGACCGTTACTGCCCAGAATGCAGCATAGATAATGCTATATTCCAGTGCCTAATGAGCCTCTTTAAGCATGCACAGAAAGAACAGACAAGGTACTTGCGCACTGGTAAAGTCTTAAATCAGTGTTAGTGTGGGGGTGGAGGGTATAGTATGGGGCTGTCAGATCTTGGGTTGGGTGTGGGTCCCTGCAAAGAAAATCTGATTTGCGAAAAATCAGATTCCTCCCAGTGAACTGGCTGAGAATTCGATTGCATATGCCTCGAAGAGGCACTGCAACTGATCCACAAAGCACCGAAAGCTCCGTGGTCCGAATTTTTTTAAAAAAAATAGTCCCCCACTCCTTTCCCTAACCTTCCCTCCCCTGCAGCCTGACCCTAACCCTCCATCTCCCGCAGCCTGACTCTAACCCTCCCTCCCCTGCAGCCTGACCTTAACCCTAACCCCGCAGAGATAGTTTACTTATCTGTTTCATGTCCAGCGATAGCAGTGGCAAAGGTTCGGTGGAGGGATATCGCTCATTGCGAAAGTGAATGGGTGAAGTATGCCGAATGGCATACTCACCCATTCATTAAACAAAAGTAGATCGCGTTAAGTATAGGAAAAAGGGACATCTGAAAAGGAACTTTCAGATGTCCCTTTTTTGAAATTCAAAGTTTCTTTGCGGAGAGTGTAACCGGGCTAAAAATAATAGTGAGACAGTCTGTTGGTGCTGTAACTCCTCTATTCCTGCAGCTACTATTCATAGTGAGGGACAATATTTTTCCCTATACTTCCTTATGTGACAATTTTTTTTTAACAGTCAACAATGTAGTATTGTCTTGTGTCATTGATAATTAATGTTTTAACCTAGCGCCAGGGGAGAACGCTATGAATGCTTTAGCCTAGGGCGGCTAAGACCTAGAATTCCCATACTTTTAACATTGCACTCTGAAGGTTAGAGGCTAACACCAGTGTCTGATGTATGCAGCTAAGTGTCAGCAGCTTCCTAGACTTAGACATGCCTGGAGACTGGTGCAAATGTTTTCCCGTTAACTGTGCTTACTTACATCTGTGTTTGGGCCTCAATCATGTTTACATGCGTGAACATATCCTTACTGTATAATGATTATGTCCCTTTACTTCTTCCCTCCTATGTAACCCCTCTAAGTGCAAGCGGCCATAGCATGCATATTTGATTTGGGCATACGCAGTGCAAGAGAACACAGAGACACGCTACACCATCAGGCATACATTCGGGTCTTTATCAGGCCCAATGAGTTCAGAGGTGATGTTTTGCAGCTTAACTCACAATTTATGTGCTAGCAAAAGCAGACAGTATTTCCCTGTATGCAAAGCTATGTAAATCATTTGCACTCTTACATTGTAACATGACTGCTCCAGGTTCAGATTTGTACTTCCTATAAAATGACACCAGCTGGTGTTCATAACACCAGCCTGGCCATCTTAGGTGCAGTCATATTGCCCTTTGCATACACTCCTTCCAAATTATTAAAAGGCTTGGGTTTGTTTAGTTGGCATCGGTTACTAAACTTTCAGACTCAATTAGATGCGATGATGGGAAAAAGCTTGCGGTTTGCTTTTTCCCGTCATTTACGTTAGCAAAAATTAGCAGATTTTTATGCACACCTCTATGGGGTGCTCATAAAAATCCCCAAATAAAAATTAGCTAAATTAGCTTTGCACTGCAAATAACGCAAGTGCGAAGCTAATTGAATCTGGCCCAATGTGTATTATAAGTTCATTGGGGTTCAAACGTTGCTGGAGTCACTTATCTATTTTGTGGTTTGTTTGTTTTTATATATTGTTTTACTTTATGCTATAAATTAGTCAGTCCAAAACAGATGGAAAGTCTTTTGTGTGTTGTGTGTACACATTTAAGGGTTACCTGATGATTATCAAGGAGAACACACACTAATTGTCAGACTGCTCTGACATGTTACCAGTATGTACTATTATTTTGGGAGTTTCTAATTGTTATAATCAGTGGTGTTCCAATGTCTGGAGAAAACTTCAGTGTGTACTGACACATGGGGCCCTATCACAGCTACGAGTGAGTTAGGTGCGGAGGGGTGCGGACGAAATAGGGCTGTTCGATGAGGCATAGCAATCGATCCCCGAAGCACCGAACACAATGGTCCGAAAGGTAAAGCTTCCCTACTCCCTTACCCTAACCGTAAGTCTCCTGACTCCCTAACCCTAAGTCACACCTCCAGCAGCCTAACCCTAAGTTCCTCCCCCCACATCCTAACCCTAAGTCTCCGGAGAGGGTAACTCACCTCTCTGGTGGTCTGGTCCTGGCAGTGGCACTATACTCACCCATTCATATAAAAAAAATTCAGCGGTGTTACACATTCAAAATAGGGACAGCTGAAAAGACACTTTCAGTTGTCCCTATTTCGCAATGTGTAACATCGCAGCGGGGACTCGCAACGGGTGTGGACAGATCCGCACATAACTCACCCGTACTGCCCCTCAACCTGCCCCCATTTGTAGGTACTTGATGGCACTTAAGACTGCCATAGGGTTTCCTTAAGTAACCGTGCGTATTTTCCTTCTTACAGAAAAAGCTTTCCCCTGCCCTCCCCGGTTAATCTAATGCCCTAACTCCTCCCACCTCTAAATAAACCCCCCTGAGGCAGCATTAGCATGCCTCCTTTTGCCTAAACTACCTAAGTGATACATATATTGCTTAATTGACCTGCTACGCATGTGTGATAAATCATTACAGAAAAGACCATACTTAAGAAGCAGCAGCCCCATATTTTTCCATATTCACTCATTTTAGTAATTAACAAAAAAAAACTAAGTTTCACTTTAGACATATAGGACTTAATGGAGGAAAAAAAAGGGCAAAATTAGCAGGGAATGGGTGTGTCTTAGATGAATTGTGAACTGACATTTAAATATAAAGTTGTACAGTATTTGAGTGCTATATGCGAAAACAGATTACAGTATAGCAGTTTTTATTCTCACTAAAAGTAGTAAAATAAGTATTTAAGCAGTATATAAACAACAATTTCTTTGAATAAAATAAATAAGAAATGTCCAGGTGCAAATTGAATCCTTGTTTTGTGTTGCTCCTATCCCATCAGACCCTTTTCTGTAATCACAGCACCAGTGGTCTTTGGACAGGTTGATATGTATTAATACTATAGTCATTAATTATACTGTGAATCATATTATCATCGTATTTATTTTTCTAACAGTTGCTGACCCAGGCCGCTGAATGGAAATTGCAGAGTAAAATGCTGAAAGATCAGGAAACTATATTGAAAACTCAGGTAAAAATCAGAATTCATGCCATAATGCCATCATATACCCAATATGTTATTTTACTGTGTTAATACAGATGTGTAGTTAAGAACATGTGTAGAATTTAGACCAGAAAGTGTAGTCTTATGACCAGAAATGTATGTCTTATGTTACCACCATTTTTTTTTAACTTATTTTTAATTACCGGTAATATATCCAGAGCCTATAACAAGTCCTTTGGCACCAATGCATTTGCACCATGGATTTTAGTTCTGGCTATGATAACTGCCATTGTAGAGAGTAAGAGACAAACTCCCCATTACCTAATGCTATGGAGACACCCAGGCTTTTATAGTATTATTAGTCCTCCCCCTTGGATTGGGTTACCATGTTAGGCATCTAAGATTTGCAAAGGATTAAAAATGGATAAGGTCTTGTGATAGCTCTCAATCCCCAATTAAAAAAAGATGTACATTTATTTTAGCAAATTCATAACAGTACAATAAAATAAGTAAAAGGAAGACCTAGCGCTAAGACAAGGCTGCAGGGGGGTCCCAGACCAAGGGGATTTTACCTACCCCTAAAAAACACATAGTAATAAAATATGTATGGGACCTCCTTGCGCTCTAACTATGATAAAAACAGTAATAACAATAATACCAACATCCTATTCAAGGTATAGTTCTTTAAAAGTTCCGTATAGTTGCTTAGTGCAGGCAGCTATCTGACTATAAATGAGATAGGGTGAATAAATAAATCTTTCTCCTCAATGTCTTCCTCCTCAATCCCTCAGGTATATAAAAAAGAGGAGAAAAAACATAGTGAAGTATGTTCACATAAATGTATTAATCACAATAAGAATATAAAATATAGGTAACAATTAAAAATCCTTTTAAAAGGTAAAAAAAGGTGCATTCATGAAAAACAACCCCCCCCCCTCTGCGTACCAGAGGTCCAGTAAAATAGATGTTATAGTAGGTGATTCCTGCAGTGATGGCCCGGGTTTCCACTTCTGCTTGGAACAGTCCTAATACTGAAGACACTTTCCGTCCACGGTGAAAATATTCACAGTCTGCAACCTGTTGGCTCCCCTGACGCGTTTCTAACCCTCCGCGGTTCTTTTTCAAAATTTGCAACTATACGGGACTTTTAATGAACTATACCCTGAATAGGGTGCTGGTATTTTTGTTATTACTGTGTATATGTTTTTATCATAGTTAGAGCGCAAGGAGGTCCCATACATATTTTTATTACTATTTGTCTTTTAGGGGTAGGTAGAATCCCCTTGGTCTGGGACCCCCTGCAGCCTTGTTTTAGCGCTAGGTCCTCCTTTTACTTATTTTATTGTATGTAACTTCTGGTTAGCGCATGTGCCGATGTTGCTAGACAGGGGACTTATGCAAATAACTTGTGCAAGTCCCCTGTCTGACTTACTTCTGGATCCGGCCCAGTGTGATTACTTAGGAGAAAATGTAATTACTGTGTGTTGAGAGACATAGAGTTGGATATACGTCTGCCTGGAAAAAAAGTGAGGTCTTTATTGTCACACAACATTATGTATTTGTACTGCATTGGAACGTTATACATATGTATAAACTTTACATAACCCTTGTGATAAACCACCTACTGTATATATTCAGGAAACCCACTGATATTTATGCCAGTATTTGACAGCTGTGGTTCACACCAATGTAGTAAAAGAATGTGTTAATCCTTATGCTGTTCCTATTGGATGTGTGCAGCAAGGCTTTAATAGTATATAGTGACTAATAGGACTGATTTATCATCTCTGATTAGCATGGTATATGATGATTGGCACCATACACGTTAAAAAAATAATATGGAAATAGAATTGTATTTTAACATATATCAAATGCATATGGAGTTCCGACACCACAAAAACATGGTACTGGAAGGTAAAGGTAGACAAGATTTGAAATCTTTTTTACTGAAAGTTGGTTGCTTGTACAATTTAAAGAAAAGAAGAAAACCTCCTGATGTAGGATTTTTTATACTCACACAAACTCTGGGGAGCAACTAAACAATACTTCCTTGAGAAGCGGATCAATATTTATGGCTTGAACAATTCTACAGCCTACTGCCATGTTACAAATAAGAATTACTTTCAGGAAGTGAAATGCTGACACTACTATATGGAAATATTCCAATCAGGACACGGATGTGACCAAAATGATACACGGAGTTCATTGTATGGTCTTTTTCAACATACTGTGTGGCTCTGCTCACATTAAGAAGAAATAACATGAAGTGTCTAGCATATTTAAAAAAAATGAATTGCTATGAGGCTGAGAAAGGGGGCAAAACACCTTGAAAAACCATATTGAAGTGCAGGGGGAAGCAAGTTTATTGTGCAGACAGAATTAAAAGAGAACATTTACTTGGTCATTTTTCAATGGCACATTCAAGTTAAGTTTTTTAATATTTGTGTGATGCTACTAAAGTGTATGATTACATAGTGTATATATTATAAAGTGTACAATTAATTTGCACCCCTCTCATTAAAACATGTAGGGCCTGATCCAGAGTTGCGCATCTGTCTTTGTTTAGACGTAAGCGCAGCGGAATTTCACAGTGGCTGAAAACAGGAGTGAGCACAGTGCTTCCCCTTGGGCCTGTCTGTGCATCCTGCAGCAGGATAACCCTCAGCCTCTACGCATATGGCTCCATTTGGGATTGTCCCTTTTCACTACATCCAATCCAGATTTGCCTGTTTTGGTGGAAAAATATGGATGTGACGTACACCGCTAGTGCATTACGCTTGTGCAAAAACTCTGGATCTGCTCCATTTTGTCCCAATGCAGATTACCTCATTTTTTAATTATAAATGATCACGTAATTCTTGAACCAACCTTTGAAGCTTAATGTTCATCTTCTGAGCCACATTTAATTACCCAAGGATGGCCTTCTCATTGAGATTTGAACCTATCTAAAAGGCAAGCAGAACATTTAGGCTCCAGATAGAAAGGCTGGAATCTTCACCACAAAGAAAGACAAATATGTGTTTTAAGATATAGGCATAGTGGACCGTGTTCACAGTTTAGAGTACATTTGCGAAGTTACCTAAATATACAAAATATGCAAAACTGATTCGGAGAAAATAAAGAAACCGATTAACCACTCTTCTTCTGTGTCGGGAGTGCTATGTGAGGACATAGGTCTTTGCTGTGTATATTTAAGTACGCGCAGGCGTAATTAGCTCTGAATCATCCGTGCGTTTATTTGCTTAAAATTGGCTATGATTCAAAGATACGTAAAAAAAAAACGCACTGATTATGATTCTGAAAAGTATTTTTTTTTTATGTTTTATAAACAGCTCGTACTCTCATTAATGTAGGTAAACAAAAATAGCATTAAAAATACAACGTTAAATTCCTAATATCAAGACATACCTAACAAAAACACATAAATGCTTACTGCAAGAAAATATAAATTCAATGATCCATACATACATATACATATAGAGTTTCATAAGCATTATAAAAATTTTAAATATTATAAACAACGAATACAGTTAAATAAGTAAATCTAAGGGTGTTTGGTTGCTAAATGTAAATGGATAAAAAAAATAAAACCTAAAAAACCTTTCTTAAGCTGACTAGAGCAATTATGAGCCCGATTTTCCAATTATTGTGTTATCGAGCGAATTATAGTATAAGTGTATTTACCATACACTTATACTATAATTCGCTCGATAACACAATGCTTTTGCCGAAAATTCAATAATCGTTCAAGAACCCTTATTGAATGATTATTTGATCTTTAGACATGTTCGATTTAAATCGGACCAAAGCCGAAGATAACATTTTAAATGACAGTGTATGGGCATAGTAATTATGCTAATCTCAATTGACACCTTCCCTTTTCCATCTGTTTGTGTTTCCTGTCCTTTGACACCTAAACACCAGGTGATCTTATACACAACAATGGCTGTATATTGAAACACCTGAACTCTGGACTTTTAGTTATACTCCCGAATTTCCTGAACAAGGGACATATGAGAGAATTCTTCTCTCTCCTTCAGCCTTTCCTTTGCCCAACAATGACGACGGTGAATCCTCCTTTTTCTCTCCTTTTGCTGTATCACTGACACAATACACAGAGCGAACATTCTGTGACTGTACCTACACTTATCCATCTCTGTACAATACAATATTTGGACCGTTAACAGGAAGTTTATTATGACTATTTCCTGCAGTAAACTTAGCTCTGCCCCATACTTGGGACAGCCTGTTATGCAAATTTTGAATGAAAGATTGTACAAGAAAAAACATTTATTGGCAGGCGTATGATGAAAAATCTGAAGTTTTTCACATTTTATGATGATTATTGGCTGAAATTAGTGTAGTATATGGCGTCAATATCATTTTGGAGTCTAGAGGACTCTAGACTAAAAACTATGTAAGTGACGCATGGCTTCACACTAAACAATACGGTTCTTCAACTTATGATTGGTCAAAGGCTAGCTTAACTTTTTACTAAATAGATTTCTCTTTCCACCCACTCTGTACTATTCTAAGCTGACCGGTGGCTGGTGCTGCATTGTCAGGTCCCCATTGAAGTTTTGAAGTCGATTCCATTCTGTTTAAATCTATGGCTTTTATTACTTACAATTTACTACAATATAGTACAATTTCTCAATTAAGGTAAAGCAAAATAGTTACTTTACCTCTTGTAACAGCTGTTATTTGAGTGACAAATACAATATATACACGTTAAAATATATATATATAT
>WWET01001578.1:48153-94444 GCA_011038615.1 Limnodynastes dumerilii | reverse complement strand
AATACCCCACCCCCGTTTTAACCTATATAGACTCCTTGCTATGGGGCCATGCACCTATCAACATTTCTTTGCTAACGTAATGGTCCGATATAGGTTGTGGTATTAGCCTTTAGCATCTTTCTAGACTAGACATGCTCTGTGACTGGTGCAAATGTTTAACCATAGCCTACGCATACTTACCTTAATATTCAGCTCTGAGTTGGGCTCACTTGTATGAGTACAACCTTACTGTACATTGACCATATTCATACCATCACTTCAATCCCTTGTTATGCCCCTCTAAATGCATATGGTCACAGTATATCTGGATTGTAGTAATTGCATACACATTTTATCTGGGCATGCACAGTATGATGGAATTCAGAGATGCTTTGCCATCATGTCTAAGTCCAGCTGCATTGCACTTAGGTGCTGAATGCCTCTACGTTACATCTCGTAATTGCTTGCAATCCAAAGGCATCGTTGTGTCTAGTACGCCACCCATCCCACTTTATGAAATGCATCTACGGCACGCACTGGATCGGGTCCATAGTGTGGAAAGCCTGGTAATTGTACACTGTTGTAGACACTATAGATTGGATTCACAGATCAGGTGTGAGTTAGGTGTGGATAGACCCGCACCTAACTCACCCGTCCTGCCCCCATCCCGCCCCCCTTTTTAGGTCCCTTATGGCACTTATGAGATACATAGGACTATAACTATCTGTGCAATGTCCATGTGGACATTACCGCTCCCCGCCCTCTCCGGCTAATCTAAATACCTCCCCCTCCCACTTTTACCCAAACCCTCCCAGAGGCGGCATTACGGCAGCCCATTCTACCTAAAATACTCTGTATGGTATTTAAAGACCGCACAGACTCAATCTACGTACAGAACTGGTACGTAGATTTCATAAAGGACCTACTACGCATGTGACTGCTTCTTAGGTGTGAATCCAGTTCTATATATATATATATATATTTTACACCTTTTACATTTATTTTGTATGTATAGTTTCAATCCTCTCTACTCCACAGACCCACACTGTTATTACCCCAAAGAGCATGTACTGAATCCTTACAGTGTGTAGTGTGTATACTGCTGTAGCTCGATGTATAGTGTGCTACAGCTCTTGTACACCTGCCCAGAGCATTACATATAGGAAAAAAACTATACAGTAAAGCTTAAACATTCTTAGTATCTGTAGGTGGAACTTGTATTTTAAAGGAGCATCAGCTGATATAACTGGAGCTGTTGTATAGAGAACAGCTAGTGAGGAATCATGTTACTATTTAGACAGATGATCTAGTAATACCAGTTTCTCTACAATGCAATACTTTCTGCATTTAACCACTAAACCGCCTCCAATCTAAATTTCATCTTCATTTTATTGTTCACTATATCTACACTTGTCTCAAAATGACCAGGCTACAGCTTTAAAACAACCTTAGACTCATGGTTAATCATGATTTATGCTCTATTTATAAAGCCCTTTTCACATCATTTTGAAGTAATTATCGCATTAAAATAAAGGAATTGGTATTTACAAATCATGCACAACGCTTGTACACTTCATATGTCATTGCCTGCCCTGGCAGTGTATATCAGCTACTTCATACTTACTTGTATTCTTTCCTTACCTGTGTCTCTAGTTCCTGCAGTTGGCCTTCCTGCCTGCCTATAAGATAACTACCGCTAGGGGTTGCAACCTGCAATGGCCAAGCAGCCCAGACTATCCCCACTATCAGGGGCTCTAGTGAAGAACGCTAGTAGTTAGAATCCACATCCCTGTTGGTGGTATGGTGGTATCGCCCTAACACACACACACACATATAATTTATATTTTGCCCACTTGAATCACCAATGGTGTTCCTTGTTCATATGATCAAGGAACACCACTGAGTACTCCAGTGGGCAAAAGAAAAAATAAGAAAGAGTTAAACTTACATGGCCAGGTAACGTGTCTGATACGAACACACTATGCATGTGCAGTGTTTTTTATGCCAAGTGCAAAAAGAGAGCCACTGTGCATACCACAGGACTTCATTCATGTGAAGTATGAATGTGAGATACTAGGATGTCTGCAAACATCTCACAGATCATTGTGGGACCTCACTGGAGGGGTACCACAATGAGTATTTGTAAATCTACTGAACGAAGGAGGAGAAGCAAGTCTGGTTCAGGTAAGTATCGTTCAAAATGACATTCTATTTCAACAGAATCCTATATCTCCACCAGTAAGTATAGGTTTGTAAAGCAAGATGGTCAAGTTTCAGGATGGGCAGATGTTAGCACAGATCATTTATGGTGTTTATTGTAGGTAACAGGTATGCATCTTTTTGTGGTCTTATATGTTTAATAACACAAAAGAGTTCCCAGGTACAGTATAGTGTGAAAAATAAGGAAGGAGCTTCTCTTTAATACAGTCATGGGGTTCTCCTGTAAAGTGTCTGCGGTGATGCTCATAAAGTAGACCATGGCCTGTACCACACATGTTATTCTTGTGATTATATGGGTGTCTCTTATGTTCCATAGAGTAAACTGAATATTAGTGTATAAGGACTTTAAATGACAATGGGGCAGATCCTGAACTACGCATTTCCGCGAATTTACGTGTGGCGGAGACGTAAATTCGCAGATTTGTACGCACTGCGCATGCGCACCGCAGAAAATACGCACATTCACGTAGCGTATTTTCAAACGTATGGGTAATTCACGTATTGCTAACGTAAATACTTACGTGTGGGCGTGCCAAACTTACGTTAGTGACCAATACGTGCGTTTTACGTGAAGTAGGTGGGGGGTGGTATTTAAAGTGTACAGTATGGGCGTGCTAAGCTGCGTACGTTCGCGTAGTCTGTACGCCCGTTAGCGGACGTATTCTGTTACGTTAGGAAAAGTTAAGGTAGGGTTTGGATCGCGTAATTTGAGAAAATACGTCCGTGCAAGGGGTGTGCCGTGGGGAGTGTATTGACCTTACATGTACGAAAATACGCACTGCTAAAATACGTACGCACACACGTAGTTCAGGATCTACCCCAATATCCTCTACACGCTCAAAGTCCTACATGCAATAAATCTCTATCTATAAAAATGCTGATCACTGATTTAGTACAATAAAAGAGGGTTTTAGCTCAATATTTATCAATGGGAAAAAAATGCAAAACAGGGTTAGGATGAATTATGAACATGGGTAGAACAAGTTGCTTGAATCTTTACAGGTAACTTACAAGTAAATAGTCCTTAGAATGTTATTGATTTTGTATAAAGGTCATAGCATAGTTTATTGTAAAATAATTACAGAGGTAGTAAGTAAGACTGCTAAATCCATGTAAGATTGTTTTTAAGGTTCTTTTATTTATATATGCTTGCAATGTTAAGTATTCATTAATAAAGTTAAGTTAATAAAAGTACACTATTAACTGAATATATCTAAAACTTTTAATGAAGTTGTTAAAATTATAAAGGGAAATAACGTAAAAGAAGGATAAAACCTTCCACAATGAATACAATTAGTTAAATAATTGTTAGTAAAAATAAAAAAGTGCAGAAAGTGCTGTAGTGCATAGAACTCAGGTGTGTTAAAAATATACAGGTTCACTCCTACAATAATGGTCCTCAAATATCTTATATGATGAATTATTCAGATATTCTAGCCATTAGTAGTGGTAATATTAACAATAAATATTCAGGTGCTTATAAGCTATTCACACCAGCACACCCATATAGAAAAACAGCAGTTAATTAATCCCTAATAGGACAGGCAGTAAGAATAGGGGTACGGATTCACATTTAAGAAAGGTTTTCGTATGGTAGCCTCCGCTGCAGAGGTCCACATATAGGAGAGAAGGACACCCCCCTGAATCCGCATGCAGGACCCTTACCCTAAGTATTCAGCATGGAAACCGGGATACTGAATCGTATGTAAGGGCTTAGTAAAGCCCTTACGGTACGATTTGCATGCATTAGCCTACCCCCCCAAACATATCTTCTAAGCATGGGGGATGGGCACGTCCCTATGTAGGGGGCTCTGATCCGTATGAAGTGCAGCATTAGTCATCTGCACTCTGTTACAGATATAATGGCACTGCGTATGCTCAGTACCATTTTTATGCCAAATTTCGTATGAAATGTACATAAGTAGGCACACTTAAGTGTGAATCAGGCCCAGAGTGTGCAGAAAAATTAATCAGCAGATGGATGGTCATGAATATGGACTGATAGAGAGCATCTGCATCTGTTGACTTGCGTTTCATTTTGAAAGCTTTTTTCCAGCCCTATATATCCATCTACCCTTAAGACAGTTGGCTAACCTGTGACACTCCAGGTGTTGAGAAACTACGAGTCCCAGCATGCCTTAACTACAAAAGCATAGCAGATACCTGACAAAGCATAATGGGATTTGTAGTTTCACAACACCTGGAGTGTCACAGCTAAATTCATAACTCACATTCTAACATAATATAAATCAAGTGAAATAATCTGAAATATATAAAAAGCATTTTTATAAACACCCAAAAACACAAAAAAATCATATTAAAGTGTAAAAGACGGACGATAGAGCGGCATCTTCATATTCATAAACATATACAATAAGATGACAACAATATTCAACATTTACATTCAAAATCTACAGTCCAGAATATTATAGGGTAAATTGTATAATCCTAAATAAACAATGTTCTTTATGAAGGTTCATAAATGCTTAAAAAATCACATCAAATTATTATATCCAGTAATTATAATACTGAAAATAAGGCGGCATGTTCATAAGATGAGCTGCACATTTATAGACATATATCACAAGCCAACTGCAGCTATCTTACATAGAAATGCATTCTCAAAGGTACCAGTACCCGTCAATGAAGTGCTGCATTTGTTATACTGTGCATGTCCTTTAAGATGTACAACGTAAGAGTGGGTGAAGGTCCAAAGACAATTCCATCTTGCAGACGTGAGGCCTGGGACTTTAGATTAATGATCAGGGACCGGATTCACAGATACGCAAATATACGCATGTACGTTGCAAAAAAATCCATGATACTCCCCTTGCACGGACTGATTTTTGATGACTTACGACTCCATAGGGCAACTTTAACTCTACGTGTGCATTTACCTGTGTAAGTTGCTAATGTCCGTGCTTACGTTACTAACCACGCCCTCAAAATCCCATTTAAATGTCTCCCCCGCCCACTTTCACGTAATTTTGCATGTACGGAAGACAACCACGTCCCTCCGTTCATATGTCACTAAGTGCAATTCAGAAATCCGTGCCTAATGGGCTTCCGTGCCTAAATCCTACGTAACTTGCGTGGAAAAAGTTACTATACATGCGCAGTTAATCCTATCCTAAAAATACGCACGCAAAAAATAGCAAAATCGTATCTGTGAATCCGGTCCCAATACTTCTAATTTTATAGAAAATCCTAGTGGATTTTCATACCCATCAATTGATTTATACAAGGGGCTAGAAGGAGTATTCCTATTTTCTTGTTCACTGAATTGGCCTTTTTCTTGCTTCTACTAATTTGCTTCACTTTCTCTAAATATTGTATAGGGTCATATAGTTTATTAAACTGCCACTCTGCCTGCCCCTGCTGTGCCACAATGTTTCATAGATGATCTGTAGTCTTCTACTGCTGCTGCCCTGTCACTTAGTTTAGCTGCTGCAGCATTTAACCAATACCAGTGAACATCTACTAATACCCCTTTCAGATTGCAACAAAAAGCCCGGGTTTTGGCCAAAAACCCGTCAATCTGAAAGGTACCGGAGTCCTGCTCCTGGGTCTAATAACCCGGGCTTTAGATGGGGTGGGGAAAATTTTCCTGTGTCAGACCCCGGTAGGCGACAATGCGAAAGGTGCAGACCTGGGTTTTTCATCCCGGGTCTCACCTAACAGACCCTATTGGAGGGATTTGTTGCTGTTGCTATGCAACCCTCCCTCCAGCACGCAGAACCCTCTTAATGTCAGGGCAGACCCGGGATCCAGAATTTCCCGGGTCTACCCTGCTGTACATAGAGGGGGATTTTGTCAAAAGCCCGGGTTATTGTCGGGGCTGTGATCGCAGTCACACTATATCTACTAATGAAACCCAAATTCAGCTGAATATAAAGAAAGAGATATGGCTTTTTGAGATTTTAAGAACTTGTGTTTAGCACAAACTAAAGCCAGAAACATTTCCAAGTCCATAAAGGCATGTGACAGGCATACAAATATGCTTGTTAGTAAAGTGTGTTTGGGAGGAGACTGCTGCTCATTGGAAGTACTAGGGCAGTCAGTGACGCCTGGTTCATTTGATGAATAAAGCCCGAGACAACCGGCCACTTGAGCAGTAAGAAACCTACACTACATACTGACTTATAGGGCCAGATTTACTAAGCTGCGAGTTTGGAAAAGTAGAGTTGTTGCCCATAGCAACCAATCAACCAATCAGATTCTAGCTCTCACTATCCTATTACATACTAGAGAATGTCAGCGATTGGTTGCAATGGGCAACATCTCCACATTTCCAAACCTGCAGCTTAGTAAATCTGACCCATAGGATTTATTTGGTGAACATAGCTTTCACCAAAGGAAATATCATCCCGTCATTATATCACACGGAACTTTGGGAGAGGACTCTACTGTGTTTACTCTGCTACACGGAACTTTGGTGGATACCATTCACTTTTGATTCTAAGAATCATTAATTATACAAATTAAACGTTATATATAATAATATGTAGTTATATAATAATAAGCTGTTTCACCATTGCCATAACGGTGGAGATATATAAAGTTTTACAACATCATTATGTATTAACAATTTATTGATGTAATATTTTATGCAAAAATTGTAATAAAGTGTTTATATTTTACTTTATAAAGCGCTCTTTTATCTTCAGTTGCAGTCCCCGCAAAGAATGAGGGATTTCCAAAATAGGGGCATCTGAAAGTTCCATTTCGGATGTCCCTATTTCGAATACCCCTCCTTAGAATTTTTTTTGCAGAATGGGTGAGTATGATGATCGGCATACTCACCCATTCATTTTCGGAAACACCGCTGCCGTTACCGCAGAAATGTGAGTAACCTCTCCAGGGTTAGGGTCAGGCTGCGGGGAAGGGAGGGTTAGGGTCAGGCTGCGGCTGCGGGGAAGGGAAGGTTAGGGTTTGGGTAATAGAAGGGGAGGGTTAGGGTTAGAATTAGGGGAAGGTTTAGTTTTCAGGGTTACCTTTCGGAGCACCGTGTTCAGTGCTCTGTGGATCGATTGCTATGTCTCATCGAGGCATAAGCAATCGAAATCCCAGCCAGTTCGAAACTGTCTGGGAGAAAATGGCCCTATAGAAGTACGGGCGTTCTTTCCAGGGACCCACACCCTTTATCTTTGTATGTGATGAAAACAATATTGCTAGCTGTGAAGTGGTCCAATTTGAATGGAAATTAATGTTATTAATGTAAATAATACTGCATCAAAAAGATACAAATGACATGATTTTAGCTGGGTTTTGCTATTTTTTTTGGTATGATAAAGCCTGTTTTCTCAGGAATGCAAATATTTTTTTTTATTTTCAATGCTATGGAAACCATGGCGATGATAGCAATAACACTCCCAATCGCTGTATTTACTAAGTGTTAATTACTAAATGTTAATTAAATAACGTCATCTGAAGATGGAGTTAGGGTAAGTATTCCAGCGGTCTCCCCATATATACTCCTTTTCCTCCCCCTAAGAGCTGTTATTAGGGGGAGGAAAAGGGGGGTATATATCAGGAAACTGCTGGAATACAGCTTTTATACATTTTTACATAATAATTTATTATTTATTTATTTAAAAAAACACACACAAAAAACAAAGAAAGAAGTATTTTAAACTTAACTAACCAGGTGCACATCTGTCTCTAATCCTGGTGCATGCGCAGATATTTTGCCTTTCGGGACTTGAAATTTTACAAGTCCCAAAAGGCAGCTACTGCGCATGTGCTGGGACTTAGTTTCCGAGTGTAGCCAAACGATGTCAGTGAAAGGCTTGTAGGATCTCACCCGAGGGGTAAGTATTCGTAAATACTACCTGCGGTCGATGCACTAATGATAGTAAATGGAGCCCATATGCACAAGCATTGTACAGCACAGCAGTGCTTCACAGAAAGTTTTTTATTTCATAAAATGTTTATTAAGACTTTGAAGCCAGACATGTATAAATTTCTGTAAGTGTATGTTTATTTGTTTCTTTGTTTGTGAAACAAAAAAACCCAATAAAAAATTGTATTTGAAAATGTTTATTAATGCAGCTAAAGATGGCAACTGCATGTGCTTTTATGCATATGTGTTATTATCAAATCATATATCAAATGGATAGGGACTCACCTACAGGAGGTGCCTTGACGTTGGGCAGGTGAGCTTAACCCAATATAGCTATATTGTGAACTAAACCTCCTTTTTATTTATGTGCTGACACATAGTGTTAATTAATGTATGTTTGGAGCGCCGGACCTCTTTTGTTCCTTGTATTTACATAGTGGTCACTTTGGTCCTTGGCTGCACCCCTATATTTATATATACACTTGCACATATTTAATTTAGTGGATAGAAGCGCAGCCATTTCTTTTGCATATGTGTTATTAACATTGTGTAGAATCAAATGTTTCATAAATCATTCAAAACAAAACATTCCTAGGATGGAAGGCCAAGATGTGTCTGGTAAGAGCACTAATATTATGCAATACTAGCTTACACTGTGCAATGTAAACATTAGTAAGATTAGAAATACTAATTCAATTACTTAAAACATGTTTATTATTCAAAGGTAGGGAGCTAATAGGGGACAATCTCCTCAGCCTCACCCTACAGGACTGACTGCAGTAGTGACTGCTTGTCTTATCCAGCTAGATAACAATCGCGTAGGTCCTGGTTACCTGCTGACTTTCCAGCTCTTGGATGTCAGTTTTCATTATCAAGCAATAAATACCAGCTGAAGCTTGAGTATCATTCCTGTATTTTGCATATATGTTTAATAAATGCTAAAGTTAATTAAGAATTGGTTTGTGTTGTCTTCTTTAAATCTTGGTATCTAAGTAAATCTCAAGTTCCACTGGGAACAAATACAGTAACAACAGCTTCTGGGTAAAACATATCAAAACATAACACAGCAATGAAAGAAATAAACAGAAAAAAATTAGTTTTATTTATTTTGTGTAACAGTACTAGAGGCTTTGGGACTCATTACAAATCACTTGCAATTTTTGGTGTATAAAATAATGTTCAGTAATGCCCACTGACCCCCACCTTTATTACACAGACTAAACATGCAGAGCTGGATTTACTAAGGGGTGATTTATCCAGCGATTTGAATTTGACTCACATTGACAAATTTTTCGATCCCAAATTGTCAGATTTACTAAAGGGCGCTTTGTGCTGGCGACTCCAAATAGCCAGCAATATATGGCAATTTTTGAAGCTATAAATTGGCATGATTTAACTTAAATTTACGTCGATTTAGCTTCAAAATTCGGGGGGTGCCCATGCCCCTGTGTCATAATAAAAAGAAAAATAAATCCTTTAAAAAATGCCCCTTATAATGTGAAAATACATTTCGCAGCATGCTCCTGCCTATCATTAATACTTAGCATGTTGTCGCTTTTAGCACTCCATGTCTGAAAGGGCATGCTGTGATTTGTAGTACCACAAACGGCAGCATGCTTAGGTGTCCGGGGCTATTGTGGCATGTATTTTGTACTAATAAAGTAAAGAGTCCCCCTTATTAATGTCTGTGACTTTGAAATTGTTTATTAAACTCTGCCCATAATAATATGCGTTAATATTAAAATGTCTATTAAACTGCCCCCAATAATAATGTGCGTTACCTTTAAAATGTATATTAAACTGTGTCCCAAAATAATGTGCGTTATATTTAAAATGTATTGAGATGTGTAAACAATAATAAACTTTTTTTTACTCAAAGTTCTGAAGTCTTCTATCCTCTCCTTGATTGAAGATATCAGGTCTTCATTGAGGATGTTCACAGGAGATGTGGCGGGGGTGTGCTTCTTCAAATGGGAGCTCTGTCAATAGAGGCTCCCTATTTATACCCTCTGACAGTCAAGACTATCAGAGGCAATTTTTCTAATGGACATTTCGTAAATTTGGCAATTTATATGTTCAGATAATTTTGAAAAGTCATAATTTTGGGCGATTTTATGGGGATTTAACATTAAATTAGTAAATCCGACCTGAAGAGTTTAGTTTTTCCCAAAATAATATGTTGGTCCTAGGTAACATCCCCGGCCACACTCTGTCACACACCCCTTAACTAGTCATGTGCACACCTGCCAGCTAAAATCTTTATCCATTGAAAACGGCCACACCCACCAGCCCTATACCCCTATTACATAAGGGTTTTCTCAGCTACACCCACCAGGCACACCCATATCTGGGCTATATAAGTAGCCTCCCCTCGTCTGCACAAAAGCCTGGATACAACGGGGAGCAGAGCTTCGAGCACAGTCTGGATCCTGCTCTATGTCTTATATATAAGGAAATAAATTTATCCAAACTAGCACATAGTATAAAACCTTGTAGAGTAAATAGTACAATATAACTGGGAACATAGACTTTGTAATATTTTCTACCATTGAAAAAAACTTTTTCTATCTGTTATCCTAACAATATATATAATGTAATGGGGAGGATGGCTGGCACCCTAGCTGCAGTGTATTGTTATGATTATTATATATTATTAATAACATCTATATATAAGCATGTATATATCCACAGAGCCGTACAGTGAGAATTATACTTATAGGACCGATCCATAGTTACTAAAGACAGACGAATTACACACGCAAAATGTGGAATTTGGCTGTCAGACTGCCAATGTGCATGTCAGATGACCGTGATGGATCTTCATGCATACGGAACTTTGTTGCATATGTGTGGAGATCCATCCGCCCATCAAAACCATATAATGTGGGCAGAGGATCAATTTTTTTTAAACTTTGTTTTTTATTGAGACATGGTACACAAGTAGTATACAACAACATGAACAGGCAACTTCAAATATAAATAGCTGTGTTACACATGTCTGTAGGTCACACAAATGATGGGAAAGTTAACTTAAGAAAACTTGAGAGAGATTACAGGGGAATCATTTTCATTTTACATTAGAGGTGGATATTGGAGAGATGCAATGGGGGTTTGAAAGATGTGGTATTGGAGCATATTGATTGCCCATTAATTTCTAGGACAATTATTAATAGCACAAAAGGTAGGGTGTAATGCTGTTTAAACAATTATCAGCAATCAATATCCCAAGGAAAGGTTAATCGCAGTAATGAAGTTTAACTAAAAAAAAAGCAGTGTAGCTTTGCAAATAAACTTTGTTTACTCTTCTGCTGTATAGAGCAAATAGGGGGTTTTTCTTTCATTTTGCCCCTTTAGGAAAATCTAAAGATATTGCTATGCTGGAGAATTCAAAGTACCTGTAGGAAATAGACAGGTTGATTGTGCAGTAAAGGCAAATACAGTGAACATAAAAAAGTGACTTTTAGAGGTGATAAGAACTGATTTTATGTGTGGTCAGAGGTTTACTAGCTGTTGTGCATATAATAATCATCAGGGGCCTGATTCAGAGGATGAAAATAAGAACTTAAAGTTACACCTGGGCAAAACCATGTTGATTTCAGGGGGGGTCAAGTTAATTTTATTCTAGGCATGCAGGGAGAATGCTTTGCTTTTACTTATTGCACACAGATACCAGATCAGCTTCCCTTTTAAACTGCTAATTTGACTTACACAGGAGCGTATGACCGCCTAGCCCGCCCCCCTAGCCTAATTTACTTACCTCCCCCCGCCCTCCAGGAGTAACGTGAGCGTTGGGACGCTGGAGGACGTCCCCTCCAGCGTCCCAACGCCGCTACTATGGATCTACGATCGGGCGTTTCCATAGTAACGCTGGGCAACATCTGCCCGGCGCATGCGCATTTGAGCTACGGCCACCGTACTAGCGACGGCGGCCGTAGCTCAGGATCAGGCCCAAAGTTACGTGAAAGTGGGTGGCAGGAGGCTTATAAATGACCATTTGAGGTCGATGCGCATTTGAGCTACGGCCGCCGTACTAGCGACGGCGGCCGTAGCTCAGGATCAGGCCCCTTTTAACTATAATACTGTTGCAACAAATGAAATTTGACTCCCCTGAAATCAACATGGTTTAGCCCAGGTGTAACTTTAGGTTCTTATTTTCAATCTCTGAATCAGGGCCCAGATGAATAGACCTTCACGAAAAAAATGACTTTGAGGCAGGGGGGAATATCTTAATAAACCAGTTTCTCTACTTGGTTTTAATTGTATTTCTCTTTTTTTCCCGCACCTAGGTAATCATGCATATAAATATATTGTGGAACCCAATGTAGAAAGAAAAATAAAAGGTGATAGTAAAGTGTAACAGGAAGCTTACAGTCTGTTGGTGTAATGTGTAAGTGAAGAAATAAAGTCTCATTGTAAATTTAAGGCTTCCCTGTGGTTCAAATACCAGCTGCAAATTAAAAGGTTCTTTGTTCCAGTAGAGCAAGGAAAATTATTATTATTATTATCAGACTACACGACCTATCACAAGCGGAGCAGCGCCACAAGCTGAGCCATAAAAACCAGCGCGGATGAACGCACGCATCGGACTCGACACACAAGCAGCACGCAAATCTTTTAAAACTTTTAAAACTTGGAAAATCTTTTGAAAAAAGGTGCCGGAACTCTGTTCTGGTGCATTCCATGACAAAAAAAAGCACTGATTATTATAATTTATTTATAAGGCATCAAAAGGTGTTTGCAGCGTTATAGAAAATACAAAATACAGTACAGACATACAGGGCAGGGATGGAAAAATGGCAGGTTCATAAAGTACCTAACATAATCCTGTGTACGTATAAAGGATAAAACTAGAGATGAGTATCGACCACCCTGTTTTGGTTTTGGTTTTGAATCTGTATTCACTTTTGTGTTTTGGTCTTAGTTTTGTAAAAAAAAAAAAAATCAAATGTTTTGGCATTGGATGTTGTTAAAAATGCTAACATCATGTAATTTTTATGTATTCTTACTCCTAAAGCATTATTAAAATGAATAACATTAATTTCCAGTCATTCCTAGTCAAATTGGACCACCTCCCAACTCACACAAATCTTGTGTGCGATCCTCCCATCTCTCCTAGGTGCACTAAAATAAATATTCCATTCTATACATTTTTGGTACGGAGTCAGTTTACTTAAACTTTGCCACCGCTGTTATTAAAAAGCCAAGTCTGGAATATATTTTAAACAGACAAAAGTCTGCGCTTGAATCTCCAATCACTTAAACTAACTAAGAAAAAGCAAGCATATGATACAACATGAGATAAATATAAGAAAAATTTATTATTAATTAATAAAAACTATTAAAATGACCACTCGCTAAACAAGTGCACAGTTGGACAAGAATAAATGCTACAACACACTGATTGAATCAAACTTAGCAACGAATATTGGCAGTGATGGTAGTAAGAAAAGAAAATAGAATATTAAATAAAAATAATGTCCAAAAGATCCAAATAACGTCCAAAAAATCTGAATAAATAAGTAGATATATATTGCACTGGAGAGTAGATGCTGTAGATAGCGTTATTGAAATTCCATAATTAGCTAAATAGCTGATCCGTTGGTAAATGGTGCATAAAAGAATGAGTAAGTATAGATGTTATGAGCTAGTATTGAAAGACCATTGAATGGGTACAGTGTAGCTTATCTTGAGTTGTGATTCAAATGTCCATAGTTGCAACAAATAAAAAATAAATAAATAAAACCAGCTGGTGATGATGAGTAAGTGACTTACTCTGAACAAAAAGAACAGCAGTTGTGCAGGTGGATAGAAATTGGAGGTAGTTCTCTAATATTCCAATACAAATGTCCAGCAATTTTAATGGAATTTATTTTAATTCTTGTGAGTGGTCCTTTCAATCTATTAGTCACACTATTTAATTTTTAAGCTTAATCTGTATAGTGTACAGTTGATTCTATACACAAATGTAACTGCTTTTTATCTTCACTTAAAAAAACTGAATTTTGAAACATTGTCAATTATTAAATTGTGAAACATCCTGATTTAATTACTTTATTTATTCAAACTCCCTATTTCATCAGTGTACACAACAAGTACATACCAATACTAGTGCTGGTTCTTCAGCCTTTACTACTAAAAATAGTAAATGTGTAATAAGAAAGCATAAGAGACAGCACTCTCAAAGCCCATACTTCTTATCCCCGCTTCGTAAAACTTACTCACAAAGGGCCTGATTCAGAGGCTGAAAATAAGAACTTAAAGTGACACCTGGGAAAAACCATGTTGATTTCAGGGGGAGTCAAGTTAATTTTATTCTATGCATGCAGGGAGAATGCTTTGCTTTTACTTATTGCACACAGATACCTGATCAGCTTCACTTTTAAACTGCTAATTAGACTTGAGCTGGGAAACATCACCTTTTAACTATAATACTGTTGCAACAAATGATATTTGACTCCACTGAAATCAACATAGTTTAGCCCAGGTGTAACTTTAAATTCTTATTTTCAATCTCTGAATCAGGGCCAAAGACTGAGTGGAATATTGGAAAAATGTCACAGTGTTAACATACCATACACTACACCTTTTAGAAAGGTAAGGTGCAGACCATGGGCGTTATTTGTGCTTACTGGTCGTGCTAGTGTTGTCACACGCACTAGAGTCCCCACTGCAAAAACTGTTTCCAAAGAAAGCCATGTATCAGTCACCTGTAATGCTGCCAAATCCGTAAACAAAAATAAAAGTAAAAGCACTTAGGTTTTCTTTTTTTCTTTTTTTTTAACAACAAAAGTATTTATTGGAATATATCAACAAAACAATAACAACTATCAGCAAAACAATTACAACTATCAACCAAACAATTACAACCATTAACAAAAATATTTCAACTATAGCATCAACAAAACTATTACAACTATCAACAAAACTATTTTAACGATCAACAAAAATTTTACAACAATCAACAAATCTATTACAACATTTCTTTGTAAAAGCAGGAACAATGCAGTTCAGAAAACTATAAAACCTATGAGTAAACCAAAAGTTTATAAGCTATGAATATTTTGAAACCTTTCCATGTTCTGCAAACTAAATCAATTGTAGTGTGATTTCTAAATGATAATTGGAAAATTGGTTGCACCATACAAGGCTGAAAGATAGCAAGCTGATTATTATGAAACAGGTGTCATGTTATAAATCTTTACAGAAAGTTCCACAATCCCTGCAAAGATCGAGAACATTCATCAAAGGAAGATTGCCTTTTGAGAAAAAATATGTTATTAGTGTATTGAAGAACCATAATCAACATTTTTATGTTCATAGTTCATGACCCTTAAATGTGTGTCTAATAAAATGTACTGACTTTGTGGATAGAATAACCTCAGAGTTTGCCCATAAATCTCCAACTCTGTTGTCTTTTTAGGTTTCGTTTCATGTTATGTACTGGCCACATGGGGTTTGTTGCTGTTGTGGGATCAGGATGGTAAGCCGTGGGAACATAATTAGAATTATTATCTTGTGTTGCTATCTCCTGTAAGGTATTTGCCAACACAAACAAAATAATACTAACCTGATATGGAATTTCCAGACTGAGGGGAAAATATTGGAAATGCCTTATTTAGAAATCTCACGCTCTCCTTGTTTAATATATTTTAAAATATATGATAAAATGTCATCAGGAAGATCCGGCTTATGCTTTTATCTTTGTGGTCCTAGGACTTAAGGTCCAGGATAGATGCTTAGCAGATGTTGATGGGCATAATCTATTCCTGTTTCCCCCAATGAGTTTAATTGGTTGACTTGCTTGAAGGGGGATAATAAATGGCACCATTTTGTTGGTCTTCATAACACCATACTTCAGTTTGCGGTTTTGGAATGAAAACACAGTAGCACTTGATGGTAAATGATAGTGATATCACAGTGATATCTGCCAGCAGAAGACTAAAGGAATTAAACAGAGAATTAAACAAAAAAGAATAAAACATTTGGAAATAGAAACACCACTTAAAATAATGAAATAAATTAAAACTAAGGTTTTGTTAGCAAAATTAAGATAAAAACTTGAACCGAAAGGTAAAATCTTATTTAAAACTGGATCATTCAAAAAAATATTCCAATTTTTCCATAGCTCTATATTTGTAATTGTGTTACTTATTTGCATTCTTTCCTACATTCTTCAGTTTAGATTTGGGCAATAGGTTTAAAATATCCTATTTTTTCTAACTTTTTTTTTTTTTTAGTAACCCTTATCAATAAAGTGTCTTGATAATGTGTTTGTTCTCATTATGAACTCGTTTCTGAGCAATATTTCCTCATAAATTAAAGTTGCCCTAATGGTATATTTCTCAACTAATTAATATGAAAGATGGTAAGGTCTAAAAAAAATGATCATTTCATTAATCACTCTGAATGTTAATTGTATGTTAAAACCATTATTGTTATACAGTATTTACAAAACAGATCCAGGGAATGTTTATCCATTTCTAAATAAAAATAATATAATTTATAAAACAGCACCATTATACCAGATTGCCCTCATAGACATTGCCTGTCCGTACTTCTGACTTCTCCCAGTGACCCATAAATAGGTTGGCATAACTGGGGAGAAATCTGGTGCCCATAGTGGTACCTTGTTTTTAAATATAATATTCCATTAAAATTTAAATATTTATTAGTTATAATAAATTAAATTCCTCATAAAATCATGTCTATAATCACTATCAACCAGAACATATCTGACAGCCTCCATTTCATCTTAATGCCTCCATTTTATATTTATATTGTATTTTATTATGTACTATGCTGTCCATCCCTAGCCTGTATGTCTGTATTGTATTTTGTTGTTGTTGTATTTTGTACGGCGCTGCAGACACCTTGTGATATTTTATCATTTCATAAATATTTAATAATAATAATAATAATAATAATAATAATGGTCAGTGAAGGTATTTAGTGATGTGACATCAGCAGTTACTAAGAGGCAGGCCTCACTCCATGTATTTCCTTCTAGTTTTTCTAAAATATCACTTTATCTTTTATATAGGACTGAATCTTAACTATTAAATGTAGAAGGTGGCAGTAATTGAATTGTGATAGGTTCAAAGTAATGTCTTACCCAAATGAGACATTTGGTAAAGTAGTATGTGAAAAGTATGCTAATCTGGATAAACATTATAATATAAGACTGGATTCACAACTATGTTATTTTTAAGTTATGTGCCTTATTTTAAGTGCTGTGCAATGCGCACGTGTCGTAAATATTTTACGTAATCTACGTAACGAAATGCTTTGTAGATTGCGTAAAATATTTACTATGTATGCGCATTAGTGCAGCACTTAAAAATAGGCACGTAACTTAAAAATAACTTAGTTGTGAATCCGGTCCATACAGAACAACTTAACTAGAAGAGAAAGGGAAGCCTTGAAAAATCTTCAAGATATAAAAGATAAAAAAGGATATAAAGATATAATAATCGAGCCAGTGAATAATGGTAAAGGTGATTATGATTGTTATAATGCAGAAGAAAGACTAGGAGACACTAATAGAAAGTTAGGTAATACTGATACATATAAAAAAAATTAAAGGGAGACCCTACAGAAAATATAAAGAAAAAAATGTTCTGCTTTTATTACTGAATATTTATAAAACTGGCTAATCGATAATAGAGAAAAAGACTTATTCTTAAATCTTAATACCAAAAGAACACATATATCTGGGGTGCTATTCAGTTACATACATATGTCCAAGAAAATACATACCTAAGGGCTCAGAAATATTGACATACCTGTCACATTCAGTAGATTTTCATGACCATATTTGGATATATAATAAGGAGCAGACTTAAGTCTTCATAATCCTTAACTTGTATTTCCAGTTCTTCTCCCACCTATTTCTAGTTGCACAGAGTCAACAGTAAACACATAAAAATCCTCATATTACTTCTTTGCAACCACACCTTACCTCTGCTGCTAAGCACTAGGCAGTTACACAATATCAAAGGAATATATTTAGTGCAACGGAGACTCCGAATATTTATGCCTCTTGTAATATTCATTGCTGCAGTTGAGCATATATACCACAACACAAAATGTTGTCAGATTGTATTAAACTATGAATCAACTTCCATTTAATTACCTTATCTAGAAAAATGACAGCGAATTGAAAGTCTCTATTGGTAGGCAGTGTGAGATTCCTTGCCTATATATTCCACTGTGATACGAAGCCCCTCCAGTAATGGGCAATCCTGAGCCACATGTCTGATGTGTCATTTGCAGGATGTCTGTATCTTGGATAAAAGCACATGGACAGATCGTAAAATCTTATTTAAACCTCTAATCACTAGTCTGGTTCAGTTCTAGGCTATTTTGTTTTGCTTAGTAGTTGTTTTGATGTTTTAGATGTTTTGAGTGTCACATGGACACCATTTCTCACCCTAGCTGATCACACAACGTGCGGCACAGCAATATGGTTCACAAAAAATAACTTATATACAACAAAAAAGGTCTTCAGAAGGTACTAAAATAAGGTACCGGGAATAGAGAGAGGAGCAGGCAAGTCCCATTCCAAGGTACGAAGAATGCTTGTTGTGTGTCCCCACTGCGATGACTGCATTACGATCTAGGGGCAGCTTAAAGTTGCTTTTCAGCTTTCCCTATTTTGAATGGCAGCAGTTTTAGATATTTTTTTATGAATTGCGCTTCGCATACTCACCCATTCATTTTCGGAAGTGCTGCCGCCGGGGGTTGGGAGACTTAGGGTTAGACTGTGGGGGGGGGGGCAGACTTAGGGTTAGGCTGCAGGGGGTGGACTTAGGGTTAGGGAGTGGGTTGGAGATGCTTACTTAGCCAAAATAGGGTCGTTCTCAACGGGGACCCACACTCTCGAATGCTGCAGGAGCATAGGCATCGGAACAGGGGGATGGGGGGCAAGGGGGTATCTCGCCTCCAAAATATGAAGGTAGCGCCACAGCCAGCTGTGCTGGGGGGGAAAGTGCTGACAGAGGATTGTACAGAGACAGTGTCTGTGCAATCCTCTGTCAGCGTCTCCTCTCCTCTGCAGCAGCTCCTTCCCACCTGAGTGACGCTGGTGTGACTCCAAGGTGCAAATGGGAGGAGGGGCACACCAAGGGTAGAGGGGGCACCAAAGGGAGGGCAAAATTCTTGCTCCCCCCCCAATAAAAATGTTGTTGCACCCCTGTGCGGAAGCCCTGTTGCACCAAACCTGTTTAATTGAATAACGTGTCATTCATGGAAACAGATGAAGCCCTGAATCAGTACCGTCTATGTCAAGCAGAGTGCTGCAGAGAGAGGAGGAAGAAGAAGTAAACAAGTTATTAAGTCAATTAGGTATTAAGCAGAATAGCTGTTTACATAGAAGGACAGAAATGGAGGCTGGACATATAATGAGCACATATAGATGTTGGACAGATAGAAGAGGCAGAATTGGAAGCTGGACACATATACAAAGTGGCACACAAATAAAGTGAATAGCTGAGCACATACAAGGGAATGGAAATAAAATGTTGTACACATACATATCTTATGTTTTTTGGGCGGATGGGGGTACTGTGGATCACAAATTCCATATGATATTTTACGCAGTGGAGGCAACCATATGGAATAAAGAAGGAAGTTTGCATACAGTCCTTTTTTTCCCCAAATACTCACTTCCCAGGAAAGGTTAGCTGCTTAGGTCGGAATGCCAGGGATACATCAGGTTGTCATTACTTTCTATGGTGAACCTGCTACCACGGAAGTACCTGAGATAAAATCTTGTCAAATTCAGACCATTCTGGTTCTTTGCTGTTCCCCAGCACTGGGGAAGTCACACGGTATACTGTATTTACACTAGTGTCTATAAAAGTTTGTATCATTTTGCTGACAAGCTTTGAAGTTTCATTTATTATCTTTATTATGAAAAATGGTCACTAATTTATAAATCATGTACCCCTTTCTAATGTTTGTATATAAAGACTAGTCTGAGGGACAGATTTACTAAGCTTGGAAGCTTTACTAAGGTTTGGAAAAGTGGAGATGTTGCCTATAGCAAACAATCAAATTCTTGCTCTCATTTCATGTCAGCTAAGATCTGATTGGTTGCTATGGGCAACATCTCCACTTTTCCAAACCCGTAGCTTAGTAAATCTGAGTGTCCATACTTGGAAAATAACAGCTCTGCCTATGAACCAGGAGTTATCCAGGCATAGAATGTAAAATCTGCATTCAGGTAAAACATCAAAGTAAACATATTTTGTTTGTATGCAATAAATCACGAGAGCCTCTCAGCAATTTATTTTATGCATTTTACTATATGAATGTATTTTTAGTTCTATGCAGCACATTAAAGCAGGACCAGGAAAGTGTAATTTTGCAATTTGTTTAAAAAAAATTGCTTTAAAAGTTCCCAATACGAAGACATGCTGATCAGATTGACAAATTGTCCTGTAAATCACCTGGATAGACAGGAATTGACATCAGTTGCTAAGCGTAGTGGCCCTGATTCACCCTTGAGAACATACCTAAATATACGCACGTGTAGCATCCCTTAATTAAGGGAAAATTGTTAATACAATTGACATATAATAAGCCTTTATTGTTGTTATCTGTTATAAATGTGGGAGCAATCCTATTGGGCAATAGGTGATGTGCAGTTGCTGGGCAGATGTTTTGTCCGTTGAAATACACTCAGGTGGCACGAGGAAGTCCTAGAAGCTTCTAACAGAGCAGGCATGTGAGGGGAGAAAACTGATAAAAGGGGAGAAAAGTGCGGAGAGGGAGGAAATGGTCAGCTGAGGAGAATTAAGATGGAGAGGGAGAGTGAGGAATTGGTCAGCTGAGGAGAATTAAGACGGAGAGGGAGAGTGATTGAAGAAGTAATGAGGAGAGATAGCGGAACGGAGGGAAAGATAATGTCAGAGGTTTCATGTTGGTGCTAAAGGAAAGTGAGAGTGACAGGAGAGTTCAGTTCTGGAGTGAGAGGAGCCGTGGACAGAAGCAGGTCGAGTGACGAGGGTGAGGGACGGCGGTGCCAACCGGGAGTCGGTGACAGAAAATCGTGAGCAGCTGATGAAGGAATGCTGGAAAGCTGATAGGGGAAGCAGTGAAACACTTTGAAGGAGAAGGTATCGGAGAAGCAGACAGGGAAATCGGGAGCCGTGGTAATAGCGAAGGAGTGAGAAAAGCTGACAGGAAAGCTGTAAATCACTTTGACAGAGAAGGTATCGGAGAAAAGCAGTTAAGGTTACTGGGAGCCATAGAGAGAGAATAAGGGGCCAGTGGAAGCAGCTTGGAAAGACTTGGGGCCGGAGATAGAAGAGGCTAGCTCAAACCACCAGGTCACCTACTCACTGTAATGTACAGAGGCATGTTGCTGATAAAATAGTTTGCATCAATTGTTTCCTTTACCACTGCAATAGAAATGTTGTTAGAATTTATTAATTGCTACAACTTTTGCCAAATGTAAACTTATAACTTAACAACCAATTTAGTTAGCGCTATTTTCATTTCTCTGACAACAATGTGTTACTGAAGCTAATTTGCATAGTCAGTCATTCACTGTATGCATGCATTTTTGTGATCAAATAGTAGTAATTCTATTGAACACTGAGAAGTTATAGTGGTACCTTACTGTACAAGGTTTCTGCTATTTAACCATACTTACCAAGAAAACTAAACAAAACCAAACAAAAATAAGTAAACCTAAAACGTGATTTATAATCTAAAAATTGCGTCTGTGTATTCTTCTCTGGAGTCGTCCACTTCCGAATTCACTCACCACAAAACTTACCTGTATACCTTATTATACCGGGGTGTTACACATGCTGGGCCAGATCCAGACCTACGATGCAGCTCTGAGCATACTAACGCTCAGCGTTACATCGTGGGACTCCCCCTGACACTCCCCCTGCCCCCAGCGTAGTTACCCTTGCTTACGCCAGTTGAAGGCTACCCTAACTTCAGCCGGCGTAAGCGAGGGTAACTACACTGGGATGGCGGCGTTAGTACCATAACGCCGCCCTCCCAACCTCATTACCCCCCCTCGCCCTGCCTCCCTACACTAACTAGAGTGTAGTAACACTGGGGGATGGCCCCTCCAGCGTTACTACGCTGGTGCTACGGACGCCCAATCCACGAACGGGCGTTGCCGTAGTTACGCCAGGCAACATCTGCCTGGCGCATGTGTAGATTGGCTTTTCAGCTGATCTTATGCTTACGCCCGTCGTACGGCGGGCGTAGCTCTGGATCAGCCCCATTGTGTGCGCGTCTTGTCGTTTTTGTGCAATTTGCGCATACGCCATCCAGATGACTAACTCCAGTTAGAGTTTATCCCTAATGAGATCCATAAGAAGGGGCATGCCACTACGTAAGTTAAGAAAAGTGGGTGGGGGAGGCATTTAAATAGGGCAGTAAGGGCTGGGTTTGCAAAGTACACACGTACTATAGAAAATCTGAACAAAGATACGCATGGAAGGTACTAATGGTCCATAAGAACGAGGTGAGTGTCATGGGCGTGCACTTACCACTTAGTTGCATATTTTAGCGAATATGCACATACTTATTTCTGTTTTATCTGTGGATCAGGCCCAGTATAATTAAAACAATCCAAAACTATTTATTCACCATATGAAAATGGAATATTCCGCTAGAGCACCTGGAAGATCCGCCAAGATGTACTACTATACTCCACCACTAGGATAAGTCCTTGCAAACTAGAGGTATGCAGATAGCTGTAGAAATCTGGAAGAGACATAGGGGCTGATCCTAATGTACGGCCGACGGGAATGACGTAATGCTCCTATATTGAAAGTTGTGCGCATGCCGTAATGGCCATAACGTAAGTTACGGCTTCCCCCCCCTTTACGCATGTCATATCTCCGCCGTGAAGGGTGAGATAGACATGCTAATGAGGGGACGGGGTTGGGTAAAAGTGTGGGTAGGAATCTGGACATGTAAGTGTCCAGATTTCCTACCGACAGCGTGGACGTGCACTCCCCGCTACGATGCCGGTTGTAATGACCTCAAGCGCCTGTAAGGCGCCCGTAGGTCAGGATCTGGTCCCTGCTCTCAAGTGCACATATTATAGGTCCATCACTTTCTATTAATAAACTTTATTTTATTTTCTCCTGTGCTTTGCATTCTCTTTTATGTATAAAATTTAGCTTGCAAGAGGCAAAATAAATAAATGCATTTATAACATGACATATACTCAGGCGACCCATTTCTTCTCCTCAGCCTATGAAATCATACCAAAAAAATTATTTCTCTTAACATAAGATTGTGCCTCAAGGCATAAATCAGGAACTAACTGCAATGACTCTTGAGTAGCTGCTTCATGCTTTGTAATAAACTTCCAAATTATTCTGTGGCCACTCCAAAGGGTCCTTATCAGAATCAAGGATTATAGTGAAAAGCAACCCTTACATTCAACTCTTCCTCTACTTCAGAACTTTAATGCATTTCTGCAGCATCTCTCCCCTTCTGTCTTTAAGAAAATACACTGCGTGTAATGTGAATTGGATCAAACACCTTTTTTTGTGAAATCACTGGGGTGAAAGTCATTTGTTACTTGTAACCACATCATGTTTTACATTTCATTAAAAATGTTCAATAGTAAAGAATTAACACAGCAACAGACAATGCTCACTGGTCTGCTGTCAGTCTGGAAGCCACATTAGAGTAAAAGCCCCTTCACTACCTAAAGCAACTCGCATTAGTGTGTGTGTTCCAGCAAATCAGAGCTATATATACTTATGGCTCTAAAGACCTCTCACCATTTAATATTTCCCATATTTTTTCTTAAATGATGTTAAAACTGTATCTACTATAACTTAAATACACAATCTAGTTCAACATAGTAAGTAGACACCTAAGGACACAATCTGTGTATTGCACAAACATTGCACAGCAGTTCTAATGTAGAGGATGGTTAAATTCTGTGTAAAGCGCCACATACTGTAAATGGATATTGCTATATAAAAACCTGTCAATAAATAAATAAGTAAATACATAAATGATGGTTAGACATGATGTGACACTTTTACATTGTGAGCCTCTTGCAATTTACACATTTCTGAGTGGAGGTCTAAGGCTGGATCCCTGCCGCATCCAGAAATCTATTAGGCCAAAGGGAGGCCACTCCTCTAGCTTGTATGGATTTTCGTCAGGTGAGCTCTATCTTAAGTTTTCTACATCGCCCCCACATATAATGGTGATGGTGCAGAAGTTTGGATAACTTCTGGATAACTGTACTATAACCACATCTTTCTGTGTCTGGGCAGCCTAAGATGGCTGCTGTTGTCCATTTTTTATGTGCTTTTATGCAAACATGTTATTAATACCGTGTAGAACCAGACGTTCAAGGCCAAGACATGCTGATAAGGCGGGTTGGTGGAAGCAGAGGGTATGTGATACTAACATTATGGTATGCTAGCTTATACTGCACAAATGTGGAATATAGAAGTTAGTTAGATAAGTATTATTATTATTATTATTATTATTAATAAAGCTTATTTATATAGCACCACAAATTGTCTGCAGCCCTTTACAGAGACCATTAAACATTCACATCAGTCCCTGCCCCAATGGAGCTACATTCTAAGGTCCCTAACACACACACACACACACACACACACACACACACAAGCACACATACTGTAATACCAATTACGTTCCTTAAAACATGATTATAACCTAATAAGGTAGGGGGTATAAAGGAATTGGCACAAGGTCAACTCCGCGGCTTCGTACAGGACTGTTCTGAGTGACTGCAGAAGTGCCCACTCGACAACAATCGAGATAGGGGCCCCTGGAAACCTGTTGATTATTATCAAGCAATAACTACCGGCCAAAGCTATATATTATACATGTACATTGCTTAATTCTTTATTGAATACTATAGTTGATTAAGATTTGTCCTGTGTTGTGTCCGTGTATTTAAAAACCTCAAGTTGTACCGGGAACACTCCCATTTCCCACAGAGCGGAAACTCTTCTGCTTCCTGCTCTGTCCCACCTCAGTGACAGATTTTTAACCAGAGGATCCAGATCCGCCCTGAGAAAGTTGTGCACGTGTATGCACCACTTCCCAAAAGGGCCACTTTCCCATTCCAGTGATCAGAAAATGGCCCTTTCTTGGCCAATATTTGTCAGTTCTGCCTGATTGTCATTGAGACTCTTGAAATTTGGACATTGCTTCCAGGATTCCACAAGTCTCGTCCCCCCTACTTTACAATGGTCCTATATAGAGTGCTATTATGGGACGAGCGTGATGGTGTATTTTTGACATCAAGTCCCATCCCATTCCTAGTAACACTGGACCTGATTCACAACTAAGAATTCTTTTGATTTTAGGTGCGTATTTTTAAGAACAGATCGACTGCGAATGCGTAGTAACCTTTCTACGAAAAGGGCGTTCTATGAATAAGTAAATAGGCCGATATGCAGATATGGGTGGAGGGAGGCATTTAAATGACGCAACGAAGGTGCGGTTATGCACTTACGTTCCTTAATAGATGCTCTACGCATTGAAATGCAAAACTACAATTAAGGGAGCCCTATGGCACTCGTAAGTCACATAAGAACCTGAAAACCGGGGGGCGTGCCGAGGGAGGTTCAATGCTATTAGGTGCCTATATTTAGGCACCTAACTCGTTCTTAAGTGTGAATCAGGTCCACTGTGAATATCAGTACTGGGAATCCCAAAAGCCCCAAACGGAAATACTTTTGGGATTCCCAGTACTTTTCTTTGCCATAGCTGCTGACACCAGTTGAAACCATTGCTGAGTGCTGCGAATATATTCATGTACCCTGCAATACTGTGGATTTCAGCACTGCTGGGCAGAAGGCGGCACTTTAGCCAGTGATTTGCATAAATCATATCATCAAGCCCTTCCCCCCTTTCAGGATCTCTATGTATAAAAGCCAATGGGGCAGCCAATATGATGATATTCCTCTCTTATGTCTCTTAAGTTCTTTTCCATACATTTTTCAACTTCATGGGTTGCAATGATTATAGTTGAATTCTTGTAATTACAGTTACACTCTTCATTATACTTTGCTTACTCCACTCCCTGTTCTATTTTGCTACAAGTAGCAATAAAATATATCAATGTGACAAGTCAATGGGATCAGTCCTTGTTCGAAATAATCCCACTGATAGCTTTGGCATTTAGCTGTTGATGCCAAAACAAACTAAATACTTGCTTAACAAAGCAACACAAAAAGGTTTGACCTCACTAAAAAAAGCAGATATTAAGACCACTTTTAATGGTATTTGGAGAAAATGAATGGCCGTGTTAACATGCAAAATAAAAAATATGAAAAATAAAGATACATTTCTCTAAAAAGGATGTAACCCCCCAAAACAGCATGTTAATAAATCCCAGATGACGCCTCAATGAGGGTAAACCTCTTACCATGTACTCTTAAGTATCAAACTCGTCTGTTCCATAATAAGTTTGCAAGCAGAGACCTCTTACTTCTTAGTCTGTAAGGGCCGGATCCAGACTTGCAAACGTAAATGGGGTGTTTTTAGGTGAGGGCACATGCACCCTCCAGACACATAACACCTGTCGTATTGAACTTAGGTCCATATGATGAGAATTAGGAAGCAAGGAGCTGGGCATCCCCTTTGTCCACTAAGGTAGGCGGGGTGGAAGTATATTCATTTTACAGTGTGTGGGATTAGGAACTTATAAGCGTATCAGTGGTCGGACGGACTGCTGACCTGCTTGTGTGATTTAAGGTTTCCTTATGGCAGGGTAAGTAACACAATCTCTGCACAAGAGAGTGGAGTGACAGGAGAAGTTCACTCCCCTCCTCCATGCGGACTTTAAAACCCCCGCACGAACCGGTCAGGATTCAGTCCTAAGTCATTACCTAGGACCGTATTCACAAAGCCATTTTTGTGCGGACTTCCGTGCGTATTTTTAAGATCGGATGAACTGCGCATGCGTAGTAACTTTATTTATGCTATTTACATTGAATTTACGCACGGAAGTCCATAAAGCACGTATTTTACTTGTGAATCACACTTGGGGACATACATGTGGAGGGGTGTGGTTTAAATCCGTACGTACAATGTTACGTGGAAGTGGGTGGGGGGAGGCATTTTATTGACCATTTGAGGACGTGGTTAGTTAAATACGCACGTACGTATTATACGTACGTAAATGCACACGTAGAGATAAGGCTGACCTATGGAGGCGTAAGTCACCAACCCGGCCGTGGGAGGGGAGTGTCATGGGTGTGGCCTTGCAACGTACGTGCGTATAATTGCGTACCTTTAACTAACGGATCTGTGAATACTGCGCCTAGTCTTTTTTTTTTTATGATTGCTTAAAATTAAGCACAACATAATATGCTGTCACTATAGATAAATCTATTAAGATTAATAAATAGGAGATAAAGATATGTAACAATCTAGTGTTGGTTTCCATGCTGTGAACTTTCCTGTTATCATCCTACTTGTCATGGTGGTGTCAGCATTATTGGGAGACTGCTAAGTTTTGTCCTCTGATTTTCCTGTAAATGCTGGCAGTATAAAGGGATTGCAGGGATTTTTTTTATATGTCATTTTTAGTTATTTTACGTCCTAATGGATATAACAATGACTGTGTGGACTATTTCTTCTAGGCTGAAACTCTCTTTTCTTCACATGTTTAAAGGATCAATGTGTACAGGTATTAGTTACATACATACCTAGGAAATAAGGACAGCCACGAAGCATAAAAAAAATTAAACAACACAAATGCTTTTACTTATTTGTCACATAAAAATTTAAAAAGTACATGTACTAAAAACTCCATAGATATTGATGATATTCCTTATTTATTTGGTTATAAGAGCCAAAAGAACTAGCTGTATAGTACTGGTTCCGTTCGCCACACAGCTGACAGCTAATTGTTGGCTGTGTCTATTCTGAAAATGTCAGTAATTAGAAAGTTCCAGACACAAAACCTGACACCAACAGGTTAGTGGACTTAGGCTGTGTGGAGAAGATGTAGTGTAGTATAGTGTAGTGGGGGAGTCTTAGGGTTAGACTGTGGAGAGGGGATGGATGGGAGAAGGGGAGTCTTAGGGTTAGGCAGCGGGTAGGAGATGGATGGGAGAAGGGGAATCTTAGGGTTAGGCAGCAGAGAGGGGATGTATATAAGGAGAGTCTTAGGGTTAGGCTGTGGGGAGGGGATGGATGGGAGAAAGGGAGTCTTAGGGTTAGGCTGCAGGAAGGGGGTGTATATGAGAAGGAGAGTCTTAGGGTTAGGCTGTGGGGAGGGATGGATGGGAGAAGGGTAGTCTTAGGGTTAGGCTGTGGGGAGGGGATGGTTGGGAAAAGGGGAGACTTAGGGTTAGGCTGCAGAGACAGTAACTGGCTGTGGGACGACGTAAATTCTGCCTTTCTCAGCAGCGAACCACACCAGTACTACTGTGATACAATAAATGAATACAGAAAAAATGAGATCCAGCCAGCTGTAAATAAAAGTCACAGAGCAGAATGGGGCAGTACTAGTAGCACAGGTGAGGGTAGAGTGGAATTAACTTAGTAATTACCAAGATCCTGTTTAACATCCTATTATAACAATGACTAAGTACAAATTGTTGTTCTTTATGATGTCCCCTTGTAAAGCAGCTATGTTTCACAAATCCTTTAATCTGTGCTATATAAACATGTATAATAATATGAAAATACAAATAGTGTTATGTTAATAACTTAAAGAAAGGCACTGTGATTTTTTTTCAACATAAGAATAACACAATGATCAAATTTGATATTTATTTAGCAAGCATTTATTTATATATTTTAAATTGCATTATGTATATTGTACTGTATGTTTTTAAGGTTATTGTTTACAGCACATTTTTTTCATGAGGAAATTAAGACAGTATGTGACAGGAATTGTAGTATATATTTTATTAAAGTACATTATACAATGCATTTCATGAAACTAATAACCAGAATGGCCAGTCACTGCCCAAGGACTATATACATGTAGATGTCAGTGTTAGGATCCAAACCAGCAGGTCACCAGAGTGAAGACTCACTGAGGAGTTTAACTGGGGCCTGGTATTTGCTGGAGCCTCAGATTGTGACGACAGACTTGAGCTGCAGGCTCCCAGCAGGTCAGGGCCCCTAGTGACCACTGATGGATCCACTAATGGTAACTGGTGTGAGAGGCAGACTGGGAATGTATATAATGCGGAGATAAAAATCCACATGGCAGGCACGAGTCAGAATAATAAACGTACTGAGATAGAGGGTAACTACTAACAAATGAATACTATAACTGGAGTGTAAAAATATCTAATCACACAAACTGATATGCGCCAGATGACAATTGCACTGTGTGAAAGAATACACACATAGATATGTAACAAAAGACAGGTTGGCGCTCCATACAAACATTATATAACACTGTGTCAGCACATAAATAAAAAGGAGGTTTAGTTCACGATATAGCTATAGTGGGTTAAGCTCACCTGCCCAGCATCAAGGTCCCTCCTGTAGGTGAGTCCCTATCCATCTGCTATATGTGTACTCAGGAGGTCTGTAGTAAGTCACTCCTGCCATTTGATGGAGAGGTGCAGCCAAGGACCAAAGTGACCACTCTGTAACTACAAGAAACAAAAGAGAGGTCCGGCGCTCCATACACACATTATATAACACTATGTGTCAGCACGTACATAAAGAGGAGGTTTAGTTCACAATATAGCTATATTGGGTTAGACATAGTTATGTGCTGGATGACAATCACACAGCACACCTGTATAGGAAGAGATCATGTGAATTTGACACACTAGCTGCAATGTATCGGATGATAAACACACAGTACACTTACCCTCTAGTAACTTAGGGCCCTATTCAGACTTAATAATGTTCGTAGGTCGTGTGCGCATATTTGCGTTTTTATGCTATCTGCGCATGTGCAAGGCAGATGTTACTCATAAGAACTGATTAGGCACAGAGTAGATTTCCATGCTTAATAACATCTGTAAGAAGGGGCGTTCCAGCACTACATAAGAGCGAGGATACACATTTATATTGGGCAGTATGGGCTGGGTTAGGCACCTCCGTTGTTTCTTTAGCAAACTCCTGGAAGGTTAAGGTAACCCTATGGTGGCGGAAGTCAGCTAAAATCCGTAAGCACTGGGGAGTGTCATGCGAGTGCACTCGCCACTCAGGTGCATAATTTTGTGTTTCTTACTTAAGTCTGAATCAGGACCTTAGTGTGGAGATGGTAAACAATGGAAACTTGTCAGGTGACAGACGCACTAGCCAGGAATGCAAGCGGCGGAAAGTGAGCAGAGTACACACAGAGCACGATATCCAATAGCAAGAGAGCTGCCCAGACGGAGGAAATTTCATCAGGTGGGTAACTGAAGGACCAGAGAGGAAGTCAAGAAAGCAAAGAGACAGCGAAAGTCAAACAGGAACATGAAAAGGTAATACTAGACAAAGATGCTATGACCGGCTATAAACAGGGAGTGTCAAACACTGCTTATACCTCAGTCCAGAGCATTCAGACAGAGGTCACGCCAGAGGGGAGACGCAGAATGGAGTGCCCAAAAAATAACAATGTTTACACAGATGGTAAAGAGAGATGAAAAACACAGTTAAATGAACACATAAATTGGTATACTCATCGTATTTACTGTATATCGACAATTTCTTTTTTTATTTTATTTTATTTTAATGCTGCCTATGAACACAACAAAAACTGTCATTTGCTAGCATGTATAATATCATAATTAGCAGGAGCCGAGCCCACAGAGCAATCTGTCTGTCTGTCTGTCTGTCTAGATTGGACCTGATTCACACTTAAGAATGAGTTAGGTGCGTGCAGATCCGCACCTAACTCACTCTTCCAGCCCCCAACCCCCCCCCGGTTTTAGGTACCTTATGGCACCGCAGCTTCTTAAGTGTGAATTAGGTCCGATGTGAGGATAAATATATATAAAAGAACTCATATGCATTTCATAATAGCTGCTTGGCTAGGGTTTATGTATACTAATATATCTCATCAGATTCATTGACAGACTCAACCATCTGGATTCCCCGATAAGGTTTTCTTTGAATTTCGATCCACTATCTATTGTATTATTGGATGTGACTATTACCCAGACATCCAATGGTTTTGTGACTACACTACATAGGAAGGCTATAGACAGGAACACCCTCTTATACACCACTAGTTTTCATCCCAAGCCACTTAAGACAGGACTTCCATTCTCTCAGATGATCCGTCTAGTCCGGATTTATTCTGACAGGGCTCAGTTGAGACAGGCTTTGTTAGACATGGGTAATCGGTTCAGAGAACGGGGTTACTGCTCACGTGACATTGATAGTGCCATTGTAAAATGCCTTCAGCTTGATCGTGAAACCCTTCTTAACGGTACTAAGATTGAGAAAACTGAGGAGAGACTTGTCTTTTGTTCGAAATTCTCCTCAGCTTCTTCCATCTTGTGTAAGGCATTAACGGAACACTGGCATATTCTATCTTCTGATGCCAAATGGGGCTGTTTTGCCCAATCGCTCCCTTTGATGAGTTTTAGACGGGGCAGTAATCTAAGGGACAGAATTGTTCACACTGACCTTAAACCTGTCCAACCTAAACATTGGCTTTGTAAAAAGAATGGCAGCTTTAAATGTAGTGGGTGTACCACTTGTAGCTTTCTGATTCTGGGGGACTTTTTTTTACTAATCCTGTCACTAAGGAGGTTTTCCAAATTAAATATCATTTAAATTGTGAGAGCAAATATGTAGTCTACTTGGTGACATGCCACTGTGAGCTGGTATACATCGGAAAGACGATGCGCATGCTTAAAGAGAGTATTGCTGCCCATCGTTCTTCTATTAAGAAAGCCCTTGTTGTTGTTGATAATAAAACCCCTCCCATTGCTAGGCATTTTGCAGCTTGTGGACACAACATACGTGATTTCCGATGTATGCCATTGCCCCAGGTACCTCCCCTCAGACGGGGGATATTGTTGCAACATGAGGCATGGATGATCTATCACTTTAAATCACTCACCCCTCATGGCCTTAAAAAGGAATTTAATCTTTCTTGCTTCATCTATTTTTGTAATTGTGCAGTTATGTTATTCTGAATTGATTTATTTGCCATCATTTGCTTCTCTCTATGATGTAATTTGTATTATGTACATGCTTTATGTGCCACCTGTTGCTAGCTGATGTCTGCTGTGCATCTCGCGGCGCACGCATTGCTTGGCTGACTGGGCGATTGGTTGCCCCGTTACCACTGACGCTTGTGTCAGTGTAGTCTGATGACGTCACCGATGGTGGCTGAACAGTGTATTGCGCCAATCTGATGCACGTGGTGGACGCCAAGCTGGTACACAGGTGAGCAATCTATTTTATCTATTTATTCTCCTGTGTCCTGACCCTTTACTTGTCTCTCCAGCACTCTGCACTCTATGTACGTTGATTCAATTGCTGCATCGCTCACATACCCTGAGGACAGAGTTCTGTCGACTCCGAAGCGGCTGTCGGTCGGTGAGCATTTCTGGAGCGTGGACCCCTTCATCCCTCTGCCCTTTATCCACAGTATTTGTTCTAGCTGAATTTTCTTGCTGGACTGTTTGGCATTGATTTTTATTGACTCTTTGAGCCAATCATTGGACTATACATTTTGGACTCCTCTACTGTAGGATTATACTCTATCTTTTGCTTGGGCATGGATTGTTTCTCATGACATATTTTGATGTAATGTGTGGATTCCATCGCTCCATACTTTGATGTGCTATTGTGCTATATTCCTGATGCTAGATATAATAAATCTCACTTTGTTTTGCATTTAATAGGAGTGCTAGCGTTTGTGTCTTGTCACAAGCTATATTTTTATCTATCTTTTGCCATTGCACCTGATTTTTCTACCATTAGAGTGTGCCTGCCTCAACCATATACATTTGTGGTTGCTTTCACTATTTACTAATATATACATATATTAACAATAAGTATTAATTCCAAAAGTAGATAATTTAGGGCTTTCGGCATACTGGTAGCATTTAAGTTTACATTAATCCATATTGATAGGATATTCATTTGTTCAATGTTATTTAAGCTGCTTGTTTTATAGATGATGATTGATGTATAAGTAAACGTTTCTTCATGGAGATCATTGGAGGACAAGAACACGGAACAATGGAACATCTTGAGGTGTTCATTTAAAGTGCCCAATCAAACATAAAGACCAAACTAAACATTCCTTCCATCCAATCATTAAAAACATGCCATAAATGTGCTGTATAACATGTGATGAGTCTCTTTTCTGTGTGTAGATGGGCCATGTTTTGTTTTAATGTATTCATTTGTGATTTTCTTGATGTGTTCATTTGATAGTGTCACCATCACTGATTATAGCAATTGCGCACAAAAAAATGATTAAACATGAGTACTTTTCATTTAAATGAATGGCGTCACTTGGGCAATTAACATGAGCAAAAGAAATAGACATTCTACAAAGTAAGGACCGGATCCTGATATAATAGTAAGATGCGAGTGAATCTCCAGCCGTGGCGGTCTATAATTGGTTCACTCTGCGATCCTAATTTGTTTTAGTGAGAGGGAGACCACTAGCACAGTCTACTCCAGCATTTTTATTTCAACTGTGGAGGTATATCGAGTAAGAGTGTTGTGCTAATCAGTACCGCCATCAGAAATTGTGAGGCCAGGGACTGACAAAATATGCTTTTTCCCTTTATTTTGTATAATTAATTTCTACCGCTTCACAGATAAAGAGCCTCTCTTGCAGCTCTAGGGCACAGTCCAACGGCGCTCCACCCCTGATGATGTCACATGTCGTGACATCATCACCGAGAGTGCCGCGGACCTGTAGTTTTGAGTCCAATGTAGGTTATAAATTGTTAAGTTAATCATAATGGCCCAGATCCAGAACAACGCTTGCGAGCAAATTTACGTGTGGCGGAGACGTAAAATCGCCTTTTGGTAAGTACTGCGCATGCGCACCATAGAAAATACGCTCAGTAACATAGCGTAATTGTGAACGTATGGGCCATTCACGTAAGTGTCACGTAAATACTTATGTGTGGGCGTGCCAATTTTACATGAGTCCAAATTACGGCTGAAATACGTTAAGTAGGCGGGGGTTTGTTTAAAGTGTACAGTATGGGCGTGCTTAGCTGCGCAAATACATGTTGCCCATACGTACGTGAGCGGATCACTGCGGTTACGTTGGCAAAAGTTAAGGTAGGGTTTGGAAAGCGTATCTTGGCAAAATACGTACGTTCAAGGGGTGTGCCTAGGAGAGTGTATAGATCTTACGCGCACAAAAATATGCTACGCGAATAAACGTACGGCAAACGTAGTTCTGGATCTACCCCAATAACATGAGTGGAAGCAGGATTGAAGATCTCACACAATGCATGTCATGTGTATGCACACTTGGAGCATTTGTTCCATATAATATACCAGTCAAGATATGGAAGTCACTGCCAGGGATGGTTGTGATGGCACATGCAATTGATATGTTTAAGAAAGAGCTAGACAATTATTTTTTTGCAGAAAAGTGTATCCAGGGTTATGACTGTTATTTAAAATGAAGGATAGTAGTGGATACAGGGAGAAATGGACTGTCACCTTTCCAGATTGAAACATATTGGCAGAAATCCATAATATGTTTAACTTGATGGACTGATGTCTTTATTCAACCTCTTCAACTATGTTACTATGGGCAGGATCCAGACCTACGGGCACCTTACGGGCGCCCAAGGTCATTACAGGCAGCTGCATAGCGGGGAGTGCACGCTAACAGTTACGATCAGGTTTGCAGCATTACGGCCGCAACGCTGCTTGTAACGGGGCTTCCCCCGCCCTGTCCACTAAATAGCATATCTATCTCTGCCTTTATGGATACGACATGCATACTGGGGGGAAAGCCCCATTTTGTGCCGGCGCACATAATGTACGTTACGTATGCCGGCCCTTACGGCGTCGTAAGAAGGTTATGTGCATGCAGGGGAATTACGACATTTATGTAATTCCCCTGGCGGCCCTTCTTCAGGAACCTTTGCGCACCATCCCCCACTTAAAATGGAGCCGTCTGTAAATGAGGATAGTACTAAGGGCTTCGCCAAGCCATTACTGTACAATTTAAATACCTTCCCCTTCCCACCATGCGGACATACTTAAACCATGCTGCCTCGTACCACCCTACCTTCATAATAACTTCCAGCACAGAAATCTGGATCCAGAGGATCTGAACCATGCTGGATGTCGCTAACCTGCACATTTACCATGATGAATGTGCCTGTTTTATCACACCGAGCATGTGGATAACAACTATTAAATCAGGATCCGGTTCTAAATTACACAAATCACAATCATTATTGAACAAATGCCCTGCAATGTTTTCCTTTATAAATTAGAGTTTTTTGGGGAAAAAAAGGAAACATTTGCACAGCGTTTTGTTTGTAAAAACAATTTCTTAGCATATAGAATACTTATTAATCAGTAATAACAGAACCTATCAACACCACACAGGTTTAGATGTTTTATTGTGATTATGAAATTGTTTCTTATCTATTTTTCTTAAATTATTTTGGACCATATTCACAGATCTGGATTTGCATGTGGTTGTGTGCATATTTTTAGGATCGGATGAACTGCGCATGTGTAATAACTTTTTCCACGCACATTACATAGTATTTACGCACATAAGTACTTTCGGCGCAGACTTGTGAATCGCACTTAGGGAAATCCGTATGGAGGGGCGTGGTTTTAATCCGGACGGCAGAACTTACGTGAAAGTGGGTGTGGGGAAGCATTTAAATGGCCATTGGAGTACACAGTTAGATAAATACGCTTATACGTAGGTAACATACGCACATAAGTACACATGTAGACTTAAGGGTGCCCTAAGTCACTGAAAACCAATGCGGACGAGGGGAGTTTCATGGGTGTTGTCTTGCAACGTAGTTGCGTATATTTGCGTACTTTATACACACGCATCTGTGAATATGGCCCATTGGGCCTGATCCAGAACAACGCTTCAAATCGATTTTACGCGTGGCGGAGACGTAAAATCGCAGTTTCGAACGCACTGCGCATGTGCACCATAGAAAATACGCACATTCACGTAGCGTAATTGTGAACGTATGGAACATTCACGTATGTGTCACGTAAATACTTACATGTGGGCGTGCCAATTTTACGTGAGACAACAATACGTTCGATTTACGTGAAGTAGGTGGAGGTTTGTATGTAAAGTGTACAGTATGGGCGTGCTAAGCGGCGTACGTTCACGTAGTCTATACGTCCGTTAGCGGACGTACGCTGTTACACGAGAAAAAGTTAAGGTAGGGTTTGGGAAGCGTATCTTGACAAAATACGTCTGTGCAAGGGGTGTGCCGGGGGGAGTGTAGCGAACTTACGTGCACGAAAATACGCTCTGCGAATAAACGTACGGCACACGTAGTTCTGGATCTACCCCATTATGTTTCTCTATATATCCTCTCTGGCCAGTGGCTGCCACCATAGGAGGACAGTTATTGCTGCTCTACAATACTTGCGTATACTTTTTGCCACTATTAGACACTACACATTTTACATATTGAGCCTTTGATAAACATCCTGGGTTTTCTTTCACTCTCGCTACATTCTCTTCTCTGTGGAAATGGATTGTCCTCACTTCCACAACTTATTTGCTTCAAGAAAAGCTGACCATACACTATAGAGATTATTGGTCCAATCATTCAAAAATTGGGTTATCAGCCCAAACTGGGTTATTGGAAACTGGGTTATCGGAGCCAAACTGAAGGTTTCACCTCTACGTACTTCCAGAGTTAACTTTGACTACCCCCATTATTGCTGGCAACATCCCCTCACTCTAAGTGTAATATGTATATTAAAATATTACATAGGGAGTGGGGTGGAGAGGAGTAGATAAAGAAACCGCTAAAATTCCTATAAGAACACCATCTGCTGATTGTCCATTAACATACAGTAGCAACACTAGTTTTTCAGGTTGATCCTAGCTTAGTAAATGTAATTCACTTCTATTTGAGGTAAACGACATTTAGTAAATGGAGCCCCATATGTAGACCTCCATTTAAAATAAGAATATTTAATAAGAGATACTTATTATCACTACATTTTAATGTATTATTAATTTACATAAAACTACAGCAAAAGAAGCAATAATGGACCTGATTCACACAGAAGAAAGCGATAAGTTCTTAAATATACACAACTAGTAGCAAGGCAACTCAATCGGCACACCTACGGTTTTCAGGTTCTTAAGAGACTTACGAGTGCTATAGGGTTCTCTTAACTGTAGGTTCGCATTTGTTAGCGTAGGGCGTCTAATTACGAACGTGTCTGCGTAACCACGCCTTCTTTTGGTCATTTAAATGCCTCTCTCCACCCAATCTTCTTATCTGCTGAGTTCATTATTCACGGAATGCCCCTTCCAGTGTAAGTTACAACAAACCTAGCATACGTGGTGCGTACTGTTGAATCACGGCATTTGCGTTCCTAAGTCCAACGTAAATGGCGTATAAAAGTTACTATGCATGCGCAGTATATGCCTTTGTAAAAATATGCACCTAAAACAACACAGATTCTTAACTGTGATTTAGGTCCAAGGGGCCTGATCCAGAACAACGGCCGCGGGCGTCTTTATGGCGGGCGTATGCGTAATATCGGCTTTTTGTCTGATGTGTGCATGCGCCCAGCAGATGTGTACTAGCCTAACGAGGCATTTTACTAAAGGAGAATCGGGCTTCTGTAACAGTAGCGTATTTACGGTGGAAGGGGCGTGCTAATAATACGAACACCGTAACTACGCTATAGTTAGGGAATGTAGGCGGGGGGAGGCATGCATAACTTATAGTATGGGCAGGGTTCAGCTGTTACGGCCATTGCGTTCTTATATCCTGCCATTGTTATGCTGCCAAAAGTTAAGGTAGACTTCAGCCGGCATAAGGCTGTGTAATTACGCCAGGACGTGGGGTGAGTGTCAGGGGGAGTGCATAGTAGTTACACTGTGCGTTAATACAAACAGGGATTGACCGTAGTTCTGGATCAGGCCCAATGTGTGTAAATGCAATTTTTAAATGATAACTTATGATTCATGCATGTAATTTCTTCTTCTATCCTGGACATAGGAAAAGTACACCATATATTCTTGGATGCTGCACTGAATTATGAAAGCAGCAGATAATTATTAGTGTTGTATAGAAATCAACGGTATTTGCAGTACACACCCAATAACAGGCTTATTCAGCTGTATAATACCCAGGCAGTCCTGATGATGTATAGTTGCAAGACAAAAAAATAAAATGGATCTGTATAACAACATACCTTTGTATCTTTGACAATTGACATTGATAGTGTTTGGTATTTTATCAACTAATGCTTCAATAAAAAAGTTACTATTCCTTTGGCGAAAAAGTAGCTCCATAAAACACTTGCTTTCACCCATACACTGGTAAATGGAAGCCTTGATTCTTGATTCCTGATCCCCCCCCCTGCCTGTATATAATTAACTATCCTGCTATAAGTATAATTTTTAGCAATGCAACCTTTGTACAAGGAAGCTGTCCCTGTAACGAAAGAATGAATGCAAATGACTTGATTTGCTGGAGGTGCCCCCCTGCCTTGAGGCTGAGGCATGCCAAGGGAATGCTGGGTGGGTTGGCTCAGCAGGTAGGAGGATCACTGCAGCTCAGTCTGAGCTCAGGTTACAGGTTTAGGCAGCTTTGTTTCTTTCACAGGTGACGGGGGACGAAATTGGTCCTGACAGAGAGAACTTACAGATAAGAAATTATCTTCATAGTCACCAAGGTAAGAATTCCCACAATGTTAGGTAAACTATTTCACCCCTTTTTTATGCAGGGATGCAGTGTCTGTAAACTGTAATTATAGCAAATGTCACCCTTTATTAGGGCTTTGGGAACCTCCATTGCACTTGTCACCTGTCTTACCTGTGAATGCAATTTAAGCTTAAAGAAATTTACAGACAGCATTTATTGTATATAATAGGCTACAATATCTGCAATATATCTTTTATTGCCTTTTAATATTCAGTATTATGTTCAAATGCTTGATATTTGATTTTTTTTTTTTAAATCAAAGTCTAGAGATTCTCCCAGTATATTACAGCATAAAATAAGACTGTTCATGTGTTTTACTTTGAGGACAGCATTGATACACATAAAGATTCATGGCACTGTCAATGTTGTGTGCATAAGCTGTGGGCGACTCCCTATGTGACTGTACACTGAGGCATGATCCTCCTCCCAGTTCCCCAGGAGATATATATCCGAAGAACAGATTCCTCTAACACACATGCAAGTGATACCGATTGTCTCTGTCATGGGAGGGTTATTTACAGGATTTTTAATATCCTTTTTTTCATTATATTTGTTTCATTATATTTGAATGCTATAGGAAGTTCTAGGACCTACAATTTCTATTGCTGGCAACTGTTTTCTGTAACTGACCTATAAAAGTGCCCAAAAACAAGCCATTGGTTAAAACAAATGACTTTTTTCTTATTTGTAATAACTACAGTAGACACCATTGTATGACACACACTGCATAAATTCTGGAATGTGGACACGTCCTTATTAAATACAAGCAGCTTCATTACACAAAAACAAAAACTTTGCTGGCACTGATTTGGCCAATCTACACTCAAATAAAAGACTATTTCCTAGAAAATCTCCTATTTCACATTCCTTATTGTGAATGTATTATACAGCTATTGTCTGGATTTCAGGCATTGTACACCTGCATACAAATAGTATGATCAGCAAGTCTCTAACCTGAGCAATATTAGGAGAAGACTAGTTACTTAAACCTAGTGACATCTGTGACTCATTGCATTGTATGACCAATAATAGTGAATCACTGTTTCTTTACATAATGTCACGCAGAGTCCTCGGTAGACATCTTAATGCACCTTGTAGGAGAGCAGTGGTGCCCTCTCCACCCATCTAGGCAGGATCTGTAGAGCTGGCAGAGTGACATTTCTTGCCCAGTGAAGGCAGTTTTAGTCCCATAAAATTCATAGTACGCCCCTAGTTTTTATTGGTTTTTTTATCTACACTGAGACCCTATAAACACCATTGGTGATGAAAGGTTCCCACATTAGTGTTCTCTCATTTGTGTGTTATTGATCAGGGCACATTTTGTGCCCCCTTACTAAAATCTTTGATGATCTCTACACTCCAGAATTATATCAAGGTGTGTAACATATTTATTTCTAGTACATAGACATTCCTTCTAATCTTCCTGTAATGGGGGCATGGTCATAGTATCATTGGTAATATTGGGGTAGATCCAGAACTCTGCTTGCAATCCGTTCACTAGCGTAGCGTATTTACACGTGCGTACCTTCTATACACTCCCCTAGGCACACCCCTTGAATGTACATACTTTGACCGATTTCCGCTCTTCAAACCCTGCCTTAACTTTTGGCCACATAATCGCTATTGTCCACACACGTACGGATGGGCAACACGGACTTACGCAGCTAAGCACGCCCATACTGTACACTTTAAATGAAAACCCCACCTACATTTTGTCATTTAGACGTACTGTTGTCTCATGTAAAATTGGCACGCCCACACGTACGAATTTACACAAGTAATACGTGAATGGCCAACATGCTCAGAGTATCGTTATGTTAGGTAGCGTATCATCTGTCGTGCACATGCGCAGTACATACAAAATCGCGATTTTACGTGTCCGCCAGGCATAAATTCGCACAGAAGCATTGTTCTGGATCTGGGCCATTGTATGTATTTGGGCAACCAATCGCCAAGTTGAGTGGAACACTCCTCCCAACATTTCTAGTCTAATAAGTGAAGGCTTATTATGGGCCTGATCCAACATCTGACTTCCACAAGCTGTTTGCAGGTGTCTGGAAGGAAGTGCGCCTGCCCTGGGCAGATGTTATGCCATGGATCTCTTAGTGTACGGAACTCAGTTCAGTACATTAGGAAATCTGTCCAACGGGGCTCTTTTGTACATCTGCATGCCTAATCCTCGCAAAGAGAGGCAGGGATAGCATGCAGATAATGGTCCTAAGCGGCAGTATGTACTTCCTTGAGGATCTTCGTTCGGACAGACACAGATCCGTGCAGAGAACGCAAGAGAAGGTTCTGGACATATAAGTGTCCAGAACTCTGTACGTGAGAGGGGAGTGACAGGGGGATTGAGTTCCCTCTCACGTGTGGACTTACAGAACTCCATGTGTACGAAACAGACACAGGGGTCTGGTTAATGCCCTATGTTATATACAGGGAATACATATAAACTGCATAAACTGTAAGAAGAGGGTCTTGTAAACTGGCTCTTAGGCTATATATAGTAAATTATTGCCAAAAAGACCTATGTGAAAAAAAGCTTAAAATTGGAATAAAAGTCATCAAACTCAATGCATTTATGTCAGCGTTCCTTGTCCCCTGGTTATATTAAACTTTGCTTTCTGTAACATACTATGCAACCGACCCACACACACACACACACACACACCGGTGACATAACAGGACTGTTTAATAGTACAGCACGCTCTGTATAGATACACGCAGGCTATCTAGAAGTTATGCAGCTAATATGGCCACACCCAAATGAGTTTGGCAAAGTCAGCTTGAAATAATTGAAAACATATGCATGTTCTCCTTTCGTTGCCTTGACCTGGTGACTACTGTCAGGAGGTTTCAAGAGGAATGACTTTCACTGTCATATTAAATGTACCTAATGTTACTTCATAAAATATAAAGAGGCTTGTTAATAAGTTATAGATACGTATAAAAATAGCAGTTATTGTCCATATTCCTCAAGGTCATGAGTTTGCTTGATAACTCTCCATCACATAACAAAATGTTACTGGGTTTTTTTTTTTTGTTTCTTAACCTCTTATGTTGTTATTATGTTTGATGTACCTTACTATAGCAGATAAATTGTCTGCCAGGTAACTACATGTGGGCTGCAGTAAGAAGTACTTTAACCATACTTTTTTTTATTTATTTGAGAAAATGGACATTACTTTTGTGTTTTCTCTTTTTGCTAGCACTTTATCATAGACCGGTATTATACATTTATGATATGAGATGAAGTCATGATCCTGTCACTAGGTCATGGGATCAAGTAGAAGCATATTCCTATGTTTGACCACCTTAGCATCATCAGGAAAGGGCTAAGTCATATGTACAAAATGGAATCCATCTGAGAGTCTGGATGCTTCCAGCTGAAACGTGCAGTGTTTGGTTCTGTAAAAAATAAACACACAATAATATAAATATGCTTTTCTTATTATAAAATATAATAAAACTTGCTCACATTTAAACTCCACCATGATTACTCCTTGCAAGACAAGACATAAACACAGACATATTGTACTGTTATACTGACTGTTGTAACTTACTGAAACAGTTAGTTGTTAGAAATTAGACTATAGCTCTCCTTACATTCATATCATAAAGATGATTGCTATATAAGATCTAGTTATAGTATGTATTCATTCACCTCATATAATTAACATACTCCAGGTCTTCTCTATCAGGGAGTGTCTTCTGTATGCTTGTTTATATTCCTAGGCACAGAAGTGATCTCTCTTTATGGTGGCAGGACACACCACTTATTAAAACATTCACGATCAACAAACAAGAAGGCTTGTGTCTTTTATATGGGTACAACACCATCTTTCAGTCCACTATACATAGTCATTGTAACCACAAACAGATAACAGAGATGACTGAAGGTAAACAAACTTCTGTTTCCAATGAACATAATATAATGCAACTGAAAAGATTTGCCTTCAAGCCAACCAGCTCTTTTATAGAACAATAATGCAGTACTATGGTGGCTCTCAGCTTCTGATAACTGCATACCCTATAAATCAGTGGCATGTTTGTTTAAGCAGGTGTTGCCCTATAACGGACAAGCAATGTAGAACCTTTACCAACCAAAACAGGTTCCCTCCAAGAAGAACAGAAATTCAGGTGCTAAATAAATGTAAAAGAATCAATAAGTAGAGTAATAAACTCATTACTGACCAAATAAACTTACTTCCTCCATCAGCTTCAGGGAAAAGACCAATTTGTTATTTGTCTGCCTTTACTAATCAGTAAATTGGGTTGTATAGATAGAATAATCTGTCAGTATGTAAGTTATATAACGGGTGCATAACAATGTATAGGAGACTCCTGAAATTTGAGCATAGTTCTCTTAGAGGTGAACAGGCCACCTCCCCCTTTACATTTGACCCATATTGATGATTGATGTTACAGTTTACATCAGTCTACTGTGACCCCACTGTTCAGGGCTGTTATTCACAGATTTACGTGGTGGGCTCTGGATCTAGAATTAGGTACAATAGCCAGTTTATGTATCCTGAATGCAAGCGTCTTGCACATGTGTGCACATGGATGTTACACATTGGAACGCAATGTGAATGATTCTGGATTACACGCTGTAAGCGTTTGGGGGATGAGGACCCGCCATTTGTGCAGAGTGTAAATGGTAAAGTTTGGCTAAACACTTACATAGGGCCTGATCCAGACCAACGATGTAGCGCTGAGCGTACTAATGCTCAGCGTTACATCGTGGGACTCCCCCAGACACTCCCCCTGCCCTGTCGTATTTACACTCCCTTACGCCGGCTGAAGCCTACCCTAACTTCAGCCGGCGTATGGGAGTGTAAATACACTGGGACGGCGACGTTAGTACGATAACGCCGCCCTCCCAGCCTCAATACCCTCCCTCCTTCCCCCCGCCTCCCTGCTCTAACCTCAGTGTAGTAACGCTGGGGGACACCCCCTTAGCGTCACTACGCTGTTCCTACGGACGCCCGATCGTTGATCGTTGCCGTAGTTACGTCGGGCAACATCTACCTGGCGCATGCGCAGATCGGCTTTTCAGCCGATCTTATGCTTACTCCCGCCATAGCTAGTACGGCGGGCGTAGGTCTGGATCAGGCCCATAGATCCTTCAGTACTCACAGACCCAATTTTTCATGGGGCGGATGTGTACATGCTAAGGTAGGATCAAGGTTATAGAAGTGCTGCAAGAGGAGTGAACAACCCTCGCAGGTACAGAATAAAGGAGCGTACTTTCTCTGCAGAGGACTTACGACCCTGGATGTGACTTCTGATTGGATGATTCAGGCTATAAGGCATCTGGAGCTTGTCAGCTGATCCCTGGATTTGTACTACTTTTGGCAACCTTTAAAATGCACATTTCTGAGGATCTTAACCTCCGTATGACAGCCATATTCTGCACACTAGCTGCAGATCCAGTATGTTTCTGGCAGCGCTCATGTGTGCACCAGATGTTGCGGTACGGAAATCCAGTTATACGAAACTTGGTTCTGTACGCCTGGAGATCCGTTTGTCAGGGAATCGAATCCCCTCCACCCACCTAAACTCCATTAGGTTGGGGGAAGGACATTGAAATATTACAGTAGGGTTGGGTTTTAAGCCTTAAGCGTGGATTGTACTGACCGCTGATCCATGCGAGAGACTTATTATGCCATTGCCAGCGGAAGTCATGTACAGTCTGCTCGAGAGAAGGCATAACAGAGGGAGTTCACGCCCCTCTTTCCAGCAGACTGCCAGATCATGCGTGCGGTAAACGGTAAAGGTTTGGTTAAACCTTCTGCAGGGTATATAAATTGGTATATTTAAGTCATCTTAAGGTGGAAATCACTTCAAATATAACCTTTATATTCCTTGAATTGTCTAATTCCATAGGTATAAGCATATATATTAGTTAGACTTAAATAATGATTTGGTGAAGACTTTTAACATGTAATTGCTGCCTGTGACTTCTTAGAGAGGTATAACGCAGCAGAGAAAGGGTGCAGTACAGCTATGTTCTGGCTTTCTCTACTTAATTACTCTGTGATCTCACATGACAGGAAGAAAAGTTTCAAAACTGGTTTGTTCTATTTACCTATTTGGAATAATATTTAACGGCTTGACAGGGAGCCACCTGGGACTGTATTACACTGCATCTTTAAGCCTTGACTAACAAGACTATATTATCTGTGAATGAATGGGTCAAATTAAGTACACTACATTATGGAGGTAAATATTCTGTGAGCTAAATAAACGGAGAAGTGTTTGTTAAAATAAAGATAGAGACAGTAGGGAGACGAGAAAATAAAAGCTTTTATTACATAAGTCTATTAAAAGCAGTGAGGGCTGGGTCAGTGTTCTGTCTAAAGCCCCTGACTTATACTGCATTTACAGAGCTTTTAATGCACCTGTGACACATTCATTCTGAGATATAATCAACTGCACAAAATACATCCATTGATGGAGGGTTCCAGGGCTCCAGAATAAGTTTGTGTAGATGCGGACAAGCTCTCTCAGAGCTAGAGGTGTGAGGCATTGCAGACTGGTGGCAGGTGAAGTGGCCAGGAAACTACTTGGTAGTAGTGCATTTTCCATAAGGAATGAGATGCAGACTTTCCGAGAGTATCCAGGAGGAATCCGGGAGAGCAGGCAAATCTCGTACAAGTCCCGGCCCCCTGCCTATGATGATGTGATTTTTATCATCACGCCCGCTCGCCCCCAGGAACACTATGAATAGCAACAATAATGGACTCGGTGTGTGACTTAATGACACAATCTGCCACATCCCCTTCCCGGCATCTATTTCTTCCCTTTGATATCTGAAGGAAGTAATCGAATGTCGGCAACCCTGTATATGTCATGCAAAGCACATACTGGCAGAAGGTACATGGATCTTAATAGATGCCAATGTCAGGAACCCCTCCATTAATGAGCCTCTTGTAATATCATGGCAGTCATTAACCCCTAAATTTACTGCTGACTCTGTGGTTCCCCTCTAAAACGTTTTAGGCCCTTTAAAATCTCATCTCCAAAAGTTTATATTTTTACTACTAATTAATAGATATTTATCAGGTATTAATCTCTGTACCACTTCTTTAGACCTGGTTTAAATATACATATTTCTTTGCTGTGTTCATTAGTTTATTGATGGTTTTGTTACTTTACTAGGATCAAGCTTATTCGATGCAAATTAGTTAGGAAGGATCTTAGCTGGTTTAAATAATACTAATACTCATACTGTCAATGGACCAAATTCATATTTAAGAAACTCCGTCTTTTTATGTGCGCAGTTCTCTGAAATAACCTACTATACATGTGTAGTGGGTTATTTATGCAATCTATGTGCCAATTAGGTGATTTAAGTAAAAGGAGGCGTACCAGTGCCGCCTCAGGGAAAATATAGTGGTGGTGGTGG
>WWET01001578.1:28729-41201 GCA_011038615.1 Limnodynastes dumerilii | reverse complement strand
AAATGGGCAGACTAAATGGGCCATGTGGCTCTTATCTGCCGTCACTTTCTATGTTTCTATGTCTCGGGCGCCCCCATCCTATGATTCCAAGAAGCTGTTAAGCTTCTATTACACTACTGCTAACCAAATAGGGGGGTCAGATTGTAAAACCCTTGTCTCATACCATCCAGTTTTGTAGAAACATTTTTGTATATTAGTTTTGATGGGAATGGATAACGTGTCAATATATGTTTCCCACATTGCAAAGAATTTCTCTATAAGCTGTTCCTTATGTAACAAAGCCTCGAGCCACTCCATTCGAAACACAAAATATAATTTATTATGAAATAACTTCATATTTGGAGGCTCATTTTGTATCCACATATGAAGGATACATTTCCGTGCTACCGCTGATATTATTGTGGCTTAATGTCTACTTTCTTTAGTGCATTTAATAGTGGGATCAATCATACCCAAAATAGCCCATTTCGCATCTAGTGGAACATAGCTAAGTAGGTGCTCTGTAGTATAGATTTGGACTCGCCTCCAGAAAGGCTTGATTCTGGGACACTCCCACATGCAATGAACAAAAGAAGCATTAGGGCAATTACACTTTGGGCAAGCACCCATATTAGGCATGCCAATCATGTAACACCTATTCGGGGAGAAATACCCTTTATAAAAAATATTGAAGAACATCTCTCGATAGGTATTCGCCTTCAACACCGAACAAGAATAATTAAACAGTTTAAGCAATTTTTCTAAGTCAATATCCGGAAATGTTTCCTGCCATTTTGCAAAAATATGTGGACTTGGCCTCAAAGCCTTTGTTGTTCTGAGCATATTATAATGGGAAGAGATGAGGTTTTTGGGGCTGGGTGGACTATTTAATAATTTGTCAAAATCATTAACCCAATCTTCAGGAGAAAAATCATTTATCACATGTTGTACATAGTGGATAGCCTGGCATTAAGCAAAATCATGGGTGTTGGGTAGATTATAATTCTCGCGTATAGTTGATCGAGAGAAAATTTGTTGTCTACGGGGATCCACTAAAAATGTTATATTCTTGAACCCTCTATCCCTCCATGCAGTGAAGGGATACAGTGCCCCTCCATGCTGAAATTCTGGATTTACAAGGAATGGCAAAAATAAAGTGTTGTGGCTCTGAAGCCCCCTTTCAGATCGTACCTTATGCCATATTTTCCACGGGGTCATAAGGAGTGGATTATCTTCTATTTCGTCTAGAATATCAATTCTCCGCATATGTATAAAATTTGGCAATGTTATGGATCTTAAAAAAGATTGTTCAATTGGCGTGTTTGCGTAAATAGCAGTATCATGTAACCAGTCCCTAATATAACGCAATTGACTAGCCTGGTTATATAATCTTAGATTGGGGAAATTAACACCACCGTTATTTTTACTTAATTGCAATTTGGCCAGGGTAATCCGTTTACCGTTCCATATAAATCTGCGGAACGCCGTATAAATATGCTTTTCATTTGTAGGCGATAGGATAATCGGGAGCATTTGCAGAGGGTAAAGTAACTTTGGGAAAGAGACCATTTTGAGCAAATTAGCTCTACCTAGGAAAGAAAGAGGAAGTTACTGCCAACTATCAATTTCTAAAAGCACATTTCTAATTATTATTATCCTCATATTTTATATTATTATCCTCATATTTACTGAATAAAGCGTATGAATGTTCTTAGGGATTTGTAGTCCCAAATATGTAATAGCAGTAGTAGTCCATGTAATATGTAAGCCTCTTGCCCATCTGGGTCTTATCTGTGGGTTCAAGGACATAACCACCCACTTTTCCTGATTTATTGTAAATCCCGAGATCTCCCCAAATTTTTTAATCAATTCCAAGATGAAATTAAGAGATTTTGCCGGCTTGCCAATATATAATAACAGGTCGTCAGCAAATGTTGTGATTTTGGTCTGAACCTGTCCCACACCAATACAATCAAAAATTTCAGAAGTTTGTAAAATTCTTAAAGGGGATCTAAGGCTAAATTAAACAATGACGGGGATAGAGGATATCCTTGCCATGTGCCCCTAAAAAGGAGCTTTGTTTAACAAATGAACAAATAAAAAAACATGGTTATCAGGTTATGTTATAGGCTGTGTTTGTTGCAGCATGCGTTAATGTATACAACAGTACATATAGTGCTAATATGTTGTGATTTGTACTGTGACAGCGAGAGGCAGACTGTATGATTTTCTATTCCTTATTTATTCATCACCCAAAAAAATGTATTCAAAACTGTTGGTCTACACTGTCTGCTTGTACATACTTCATATTTGTGTCCTTTATGAATATGTGTCATATTTTGCTTCCTCTGTGTATTTGAATATATTCAAAAAGCTCTTCTATGTACAACAGTTCACATTAAAGACACTGCGGGCATGAAATCTATGACCCAGAATACTTTGATTAGAGATGAACAGGGGTTCCGAAGCAAAACTCAGATCGCAAATCAAGGCAAAACATTTTTATTCATTTTAATCTCGGGTTCTGGATTCTATATTGATGTCAGCTGCAATTTTAGTGCTGGTTATCATTATATATATATATATATATATATATATATATATATATATATATATTTATTTACAGACACCCTATTGATGTTACCAAAACAGATAAGCAACAGGTGCAAATTACACAATTTTATCAACTATTTTTTTATTTACGAAATCCGGATCCAATTCTAAAATATTTGAGGGATTTTTCTTTTTACACAACCAAAACACAACACAGATTTAAAACCAAAACCAAAACACAGGACCGCTGCTCATTTCTACTTCGGAGGTAATGCTTCATTTAAAGCTGAAAGCAATTTTGCAGTCCTTAAAATGAGAGCTTAAAATGTAAAACTGCATGGTCTTGATGACGTCAATGTGTCATAAGGTACCATGCCCTTTGTGGAATGCATTGCAAATCAGGGATGAACCAACAATGCCACAATTTGCATTAAGCAATTATCAAGCCCTATCACCACTAGTATTATCATTAGCATTGAACAGGGGAGTTGAGTCTTGATTAGAATTTGCAGCAATAATCCCCATTTTGAGCCAAATGCACTGATCCTAGATTTCAGGACCGTTGAATAAAATCAGCCATGATCTCGTTGGGACAACTATCTAGAAAATACAAAATATTTGTCATTATTTATAGCATAGACATTTAATTGTAATATACATTTCTAAAATCTTGTCTTTCAGCTTCCCTGCAACAATGAGCTCACCGCCGTTTGATAACATTAATATGAAGCCTGGCCTGCAGATATGGTCCATCGAGGTAAGTTTCTCTTCCACTCTACAAGAGAAATCCTGGACACAAAGGTTTATTGACCCTGCTTTTGACTGTAAAGATGGGCGCAGGACTGTAGGGAGAAATCTCCAATTATCGTGTATTGTGTGAGCTCTTTGCAATGTCCCTGGTGTTGACCATAATGCTCTAATGTGTAGCTGGCATCAGGAAATATATCAGGGATTCTCATCCAGTAGTACTAGTACCACTGCTGGTATTTGAGCTACAGTCTGCTGTGTGACTGTGTATGGAGATAGCAGCTGTATTTGTATTCTAGATGGCAGAGGGCATATTTATTAAAACATTTTGGGGGCTAAATAACATATTATAGGTAATGGGTATTGGTATTGGTATGTATCTGCGTGAAGTGGTACTGGACCTAATTCCATAGTGGGTAACAGATACCCCCAAAAGGTTGAGAACCGCTGATCTATATCAACAAATCAATGACACCAGAATATTCCGAATCAAGAGCTTGAAATTTAATGAGTACATTAGTAGATCTATACACACAGTCTGTACTAAAACAATCCCATGTCACATTCATCTCGCTCCTCTGCATATGTTACATCAATTCTAGGATGTGCTACAATCTCTAGGAATAAATATAATACTGTTAATTGATACAGATTACAATAAAACCTGACATTAGGCAACGCTTGCTGTGAGATTAAAGAAGTATCCCTTTATAATATGTACAATAAAACCCTTTAATGCGCACCATGTATGTCATCATTGTATTGTCATATCCAGCTGAAAATGACTAAGGATTTTCTGAATCATTTGTTCTTCCATAGCAGTCAGTAGACAGATACATAAGCCTGGGGCTCTTGTTGAGTTCTTCTGTTAGTCCCCACACACTAATCACGCACAACAGGCACACATCAATTAATGCATCAGCGACACACAGAATGTGAGCAGATGATTTCTATATTATTTCTCACTCTTACATTCAGCATTGTAAAGAATCAACGAGTTGAATTAATAATAACATTAATTCTTCCTCAAGACAGCATACAAACAAAATACAAAACAATTCCCAATTCACAATGCTACTATGATCATTTAGGAAGATTTATAATATCACATGGGTAATAGATCATAAAGTACTGCGATTCTACTAACCCTAACTATGATAACACCTTGTTCCAACCCCTAGCATTACAGATGTTCAACTATGGGCTCCATTTACTAAATGGTGAAGCCTTCGTTTTCAGTAGATAAAGATCGTTTTCACCTGAAAGTAGCCTTTATCTCCTTGAAAGGAAGGCTTTACCATTTACAAAGCTATGATTGCTATGGAAATCATTAGCTGCAGCACCCACGATTGCCGGCCCGCTCTCACCAGAGGGGTAAGTGTTTGGTCCTGCCAGGCTCGCTGCGAGGCACAGGAAGCCTGGCTGCTTTCATTAGCGCTCGATGCGCTAATGATAGTAAATGGACCCATACTTGTCTTCAACAAATAATTTTTAGGATAAGTTATATAAAAAAAACAAAATCTCAGCAGCACACTCATTTTAAACTCTTCAAACAACTACTCGGATTTCTTATTAACAAGTCCAAAGCTAAATGTGACAGTAGCACTTAAGCCAGCCATACACTAGAGCAATTATCATAAATCGCATGAAATCCCTGCAAATCTTCATGAGCCTTCTAGATACACCATACACTACACTAACTTCAGCTGATAATCGTCATAGAATGTGAAAAACCTCAGATTTTTCATCTCTTTTTATAGTCTCCAAAAAATAGTTTTGACCATACACCTGCCGATAAATGTTTTTGCTCGTACAATTTGCATAATGAGCTGTCCCGAACATGGGGCTGAGCTAAGTTCACTGCAGGAACTAGTCATAATAAACTTTGTGTTAACACAATAATGTTTTGTACAGAGATGGATCAGCTTACATATGGTCACGGAATGCTTGCTAAAATATATTCCATGGAATTTTCCTTGAAGATCCAACAAGCAGGAATAAACGCAATACACCTATTCCGTAGGCAGCCTGTTCTTTGTAGAAAAACAAATTTATTCATTTTCAATACACATCCATTGTTGTGTATACGATCGGTCTGTATGTAGCTGTCAACTTTGTCACGCTACTTCTATAAAGGACAGGAAAGACGGACAGGCAGAAAGGGGAAGGTGTCATGTGGGATTAGCACAATCACGCCTAGGAAAGTACTAACGTCACCAGGAATTTATCAATGAAGATTTCACAATTATCTCGAAATGCCCACACACTGTGCGATTTTACATTTTACCGTCTACTTTGGCCCGATTTAAATCAAACATGTCAATAGATCAAATAATCATTCAAAAGGCGTTCTTAAACGATTAGTAGATGATCGGCAAAAGAAAATTGTTACCATACACTGGAACGATAATTTGCTCAATAACACAATAATTGCAAAATCGACCTGATCTTCTATTGTGGATAGGGCTGGAGCTAGACATAACTAAATGTTCTCAAAACTTTTGTCTATAAATGCATAAATGCATTTTACATTTCTGAGCCTGAAATTCTAGACTTTGACTTTGACTCCAGACTTGGTAGATGTAGAAAAAATAAGTATTTTATAACTTTTAAATGTCATAAAATTAACGGGATGTAATTGCTGATCCAGCTGCCCTATTGCGGCAATGTTACAGCCGTCAGCTGAAATGTGGCTGTATCATTGTCAAAATGCTCCACAAATAAAAAAAATTGCTATTGGGAATGGGTACCTATTTTGACCTCTTCCCAATAGCGTAAGGCGGCTGCGGTGGGCTAAGGTTAGGGTTAAGCTTCAAGACATGAAGGATTAGGGCTCAAGAACGGTAAGGTTAGAAGGCGAAGGTTAGGGTTAGGCTGTGAGAAAAGGGTTAGGGAAAGGTTAGGGTTAGGATAAAAGACACTGGGGCTGTTCAGCAGATAATCTTTCCAATCACACAATCAAAAGACTGTTTCACCAGATATCTTACCAGTGTGTACTGGCCAAAGATCTCAGAGTCCTAATAGACACATTACACACTTGCAAAAAGCAAAAGATATCCATTCGTTGATCTGGCATATTAGTATCAGACCCAGAGTCATAATGGGGCTGATTCAGAGATACGATTTCCACGGCACTTAGGAGCGTATATTTAGGATCTTAGAAAATTCGCATTACTGCGCATGCGTAGTAATAGTGCAACGCCGTCTACGTAGTGGTTAGGAGCGTAAATTCGCTAAGAGCGTAAGTTTGAATCGATCGCAAGCACTTAAGATCTTAAGTGCTGCGAAAGTTTAAGATCTGAAGGATTTGCATGGAAATGGGCGGGGGGAGGCAGGGAGATGAGGGAAAGTGGGTGCAGGCAGACACTTAGGATCTTAAATAAACGCTACTACGTCACTTAAGATCTCAAATGACAGCGCAGAGTTAGGGTTAGTCAATGGTGGTTCAAGTTTAAGATCCACCGCTGTTTGCAAGGGGAGTGACTGGTTTTGCAGTGGGCTGTAACCTGCTAAGATCTTACCTAAGGTGTGTATATTTGCGATCTTTTCACAATCGCATCTCTGAATCAGCCCCAATATGCTAACTTACAATTAAAGATAAGTTATTAATGATAACTGACAATTGCAGCTACTATAACTATAACGGATTGCTGAATTTATGTATCTTTATGTATCTTATCATATTTATCTATGTATCTCATTTCAGAATTTGAAAATGGTTCCACTCCCTGAAAAGGCATATGGCAGCTTCTTTGAAGGTGACTGCTACATCATTTTATTTGTAAGTATTAATAATGACATTGTGGACTTTATCATCTGATGACTGTTTATTGCATTGTAAATGTATAATGTATTGCATATGTATATGTATATGTTTTAAAGCAGCATTACCACCTAATAAATGAGTCGATTAACCACATTTTGCTGTTTGGCCATCATTTTCTATGTGGTGAGTGTGCTGACTTAAACGTAGGCTGCTAGATGGTTATTGCCAAGTCTTAAATGGATGCAGACCCCCACACGCTTTCTACACGTGCAAGGGTCTTGAACTACACACAAAAGAGTGTGTACCTTAAATGTACCACATGGATGTGTAGTAATGAAGATCCGTGCGGATCTGCCTATCGCTGCCCTGTTTGCCATATCTGCATGACAAACCGTGCCTCCGTTGTGGGGTTTGCCATACAGAAGGCAAAGTCCACACTGTTGGACGGATCTCCATGCACAGATGTTACATGCGTTTTTTTTTAGAAGTATAGACAGCCGAAAATCTTATCTGTGAATCCGGCCCCTGGTCACTATACACACTACAAATAGCAGGGTGTTTTATATATTTCATGTTTTTGTTCATTGTATTGTTTAGTAATATCTGTAGCTGCCACTCTACAAGATACAGTCATGTACAGTTAGCCCCATATAGCTGATTTAGTAATATTTTTGGGAGATCTTTGTTTTTTAATTGTCATTTGCTTTTAATCTCTTAGAGGGGAACCCTATTCCCCACAGTGTTTTAGGGCTGGAAGCTTCATTTTCATTTGCAAGGCTTCTCCCTTTGACAGTTACCCTTGGGCTTATCTTTACTGGAAATAAATGTTTTGCTGTGCGTGGGATGTACAGGTGTAAACGCCCAACCTTACACAGTTGTCACACTCTGTCAAGTGAACAATACAAGTAAAACTCCTCTTGTCACAGTCATCTATGAAATGTACTTTCATTTGCTGACTGATGCTACAGCAACAACCATTCTAATTATAGAATAATGTGACTATTGCTTTTCTATTAGTTTTTTTATTCTTTATAGACTAATGGTTGTGTAAACACAGAAATAATATACATATTTATCTATATGTATAAAGATAACCCATTAAATGGGTTATCAGTTATTGTTTTCATTAAATAAGAAATTAAGGCATCGATGAATGCATCCAGGCCTTGGAATGCTGAATGGAAGAAAAATAAAGCTTGCTACACATTACGATTTTTTGTAACAATCTGAAATTGTTACCTGATTAATTACGATGCTGCACTTGACCTGTGTACTGTGAAATGATTCCCCGCTGGATCGTTCAGAACTTAACAGTACCCTGAAGAAAGAAGCAGACATTGGGCATCGTTATTGGGAGCTCCCAAAAATCAAATCCCACGTGGTGTAACAGTGTCAGACAATACTGTAGCACCATGGGACAGTACTGGTAAGGTGTCTGAGCTCTCTGACAATGATCATGTTATCAGTGCTATAATTGTCAGAAAACCCCCCAGTGTATATGCAACACCAGCCCTGAGCAGGCGATCTCATTAGAGAGGAAATAATAAGGGTGAAAGGTAGGCTAGAATGCACAGTTCATATTTGCTAATGGTGACAAAGGAGACTGAAAGAATGAAACTGAAAAACCCAGCCATGCATTGAGCAAATATTAAACAACAGAAAAATGCACAAGATTATTAATGTAAATAGTATCTGATAAAGTTCACAAACCACCATCACTTCCACCTTCCTTTCAGCAGCCTTGAAATCTTTCTGCTCTGGCACCACAGCGGGGCAAATAATGAACTGGGAACATGACTAAGGGGCATATAAAGTAATAAGCTTCTAAGGTGGGGCAATTGTATTAATTTATAACTATAGGTGACTATTTGTACATATTTACATACAAAGATGTGCTGAATATTGCTGTCAATGTAAATAAATTTTTAAAAAAAAACAAACAAAAAAACTATAAAATGTATAATCTATTAATGATTTTTGTATTACAACAATGCCCCATCTTGCCAGAGCACACATACTCTGGTCGGAACAGGAGGCCTAGAAATGGGAGTTTAGTATTTCCAGACTGCCCCCAGCTATCACCATCTTAAAATAATGATAGCAATAGCCCTAAAGGAAATGATCATCACTAGATATAATTTGTGCTAATGCAAAAAAGTCATATTACAAGGGGTCTGTGGGTAAGGCTGGCAGATATCCGTACAACATCATTCCCTATAATGTTTATCTGAGAGGAAGTACTCTGTCTGATATACCTGGGAGCAGGTATAGGCAGGTTTATTCAATACTTCTGCATCACAGAGTTTATAATAGTTTATAATCTCAGTAAATAAATATCCGATGGTGTGCAGTAAATTATACATCTATTATGCAAAATCTCAGACGTTCCCCTGTAGCTATAATTCCCAGATGATGATTCATAGCAAATGAATCATTGGAGAACACACCCAAATAATGTGATACATACCACAGTATATACAAGTCCAACAGTGAGCCAGCTCCGATTGTTCCTGAGGAGGGCCCTGATTCATAGTTTGAAAATAAGAGGGGAAAGTTACACCTGGGCAAATCCATGTTACTTTCAGGGGAATCATATTTCATCTGTTGCAAACAGTATTAGAGATGAGAGGTGATGTTTTCCAGCCCAAGTCTAATTATCAGTGTAAAAGTGACACTAGTCAGTATCTGTGTGCAATAAGCAAAACCAAAGTATGCTCCCTCCATGCAAAAAATAACATTCATTTGACTCCCACTAAAATCAACATGGTTTTGCCCAGGTGTAACTTTTAGTTCTTATTTTCAGCCTCTGAATCAGGCCCTTACTTTTAAACTCTGAATATGGTCCGAGGTCCCCACAACTGTAGCAATTCACATCTAAATAACTCTGGTCACAGGTTGCACTATCAACATAATTATCCTTCAAAATATTCAGATGCATGTCACATCTCCATCCCTTATACATAGTACAGAGAGCCATTTTTATGCTGATCGGTATTAGAGCAGGAATTCTTTGTAGACAGGTACAATCAGTTCTTAGAAGTGTATTTTTCCACTTTTTGTTTTTGTTTTTTTATTATATTGTACTATAGACAAATATAATATATGTAATGTATCAAGACTTGTCTTTGTGTTTGTTTTGTGTTTTCATAGTAATTAATATCTATCAAAAATCTATATATCAGCCTGTCTTTATTTTCATGATTGCCTAAGTTGTGTATGAGAATACTCTATGAAAAGGTTTTAAATGCACATTTTTCATTTCCTCAGAGTAGGAAAACGGGCAATAGTATGTCCAGTGACATTCACTACTGGATAGGAAAAGATGCCTCTCAGGATGAACAAGGAGCTGCTGCCGTCTATACAACCCAGATGGACGAGGCTTTGGGAGGGAGCCCAATACAACACAGAGAGGTGCAAGGGCATGAATCAGCCACATTTAAAAGTTACTTCAAGAATGGGATTATGTAAGTGGTCAATTGACAATATTGCTTTACTAACTAGTGTACACGGAGATGTTTATTTATGATGAGAGAGAGACCTTAACGCACCTACGGTGCTGCAGACATCACTGACTTTTCTTACCCGAAGCAGTGTACAGTGTCATCCCACTGCTGCCATGCAATGTGCAATCATTTCTCTGACACTGAGGTGCCTGTCTCTCCACAGTGGCATGGCCTTGGTTTTGTATGCAGACAGCATGATATGCAGCAGGTGGAGAAAAGCTTAGCTCTTCTCTGCAAGATGACCACATACTGCTCAATATGTCATTTAAAGTTATTTTTATAATCAATGACATGACGTCAACTTCTTCTTCTAGTTGTCTAGTTATAGACTGGACATGTTATATTTATTGTTATTAGGGTCCGGATTGACAGTTACTTAGTTTTCGTCTTACGTACGTTGTTTTTTTTTTTTTATTGAGCTACAACGCATGCATAGTAGCTTATTTACACTATCTACGTACCATTAAATACCGCGCTTACGCAATCTACGTACAGAAATGGTACGTAGATAGTGTAAATAAGCTACTACGCATGTGTAATAGCTCAATTCTTAAAGCAACGTACGTAAGACGAAAACGACATAACTGTGAATCCGGACCCAGGACAGGGAATCTAACACTAGAATTCATAACAATGGCAAACGCTCCTTCTATTTCAACCCCATGGTGGACCTCCAAGAAATATAGCTGCATTGCTAAGATCTAGCATGTTTGTCATTTCTTTTTCACCACTACTGTAGTTGTTTAAAACAAGTTATCTCTTGCCTACCTATAACACGGTTAGCTGTTCTAGTATAGAAGCCTGAAAAGAATGATACTCTACAACTGGCCATTCACTAGAGCGATTATTGGTCCGATCATCCAGTTATCAGGAGATCAGACCAATATTTGCTGTAATGTGTAGATAAGATAAAATGGTCCTAAAATGCCTTCCTAAAATACGTTGGACTCAAACTATTTATATTGTATAGCGTGGAATATTTTCAAAGTTTCCCCATCTCCCTGAATCCATAATTATCAGCCTGTACAGCAGTAATAAAGGAATGAATTCTCTGTATTCTACAAGGCTGCACAGTCAGAGATACAGAGCTTGCTTTACCTTTATTACTGCTGAAACCCATGCAACCAGCCAAGACCTCCTCGGAGTCTCGGCAGCCCTTCTCTCTTCAGCCTTGAATATCGGTCACAGCAGGAAGGGGAGTGGCACCAATTTTGGGACCATTTCCTATTGAAAAATCACAATTTTTTTTACTTACTCCTGCTGTGAGTGATAATTGATGTAGGGTAAAGCAGCTACTTGTATTTACATGTGTGCAGTGTTTATCTACATATAATTTCAACAGCTCAGCAAAAATCTGCATTTTTCTATTGCTATGTTTAAATTACCTTACCATTTTATGGAAATCATTAAACATGTATTTTGGTGGGGTTATCTTAAGCTTTATTTTAGTAGTAGATCATTACTTAATCTTGTTACTAATTCATCTTATAGACATACACATATAAATTGCCAAAAATGTCTTTCATATGTTACTCAACATGTCCAATTATAATAAAATACAGATACAAGCTTGTATCTTGTATTAATTCATAGAATTAGAGATAGTGGGCCATATTCACAGATCCGTTTTTTAAAAGTACGCAATTATACGCACGCACGTAGCAAGGCAACACCCATGACACTCCCCTCTCCTGGGCGTGCAATCGTAGACTTACATGTCCATAGACCACTCTATGGGCCTGATTCAGATCTACGATGTAGCGTTGAGCGTGCTAACGCTCAGCGTTACATCGCTGACTCCCCCCTGGCACTCCCCCTGTGCGGGCGTATGGCCCCTTCCTTACGGCGGCTGAAGGCTACCCTAACTTCACCCGGCGTAAGGAAGGGGCCATACGCTCGCACAGGAGCGTATGGCCGCCTAGTC
>WWET01001578.1:9779-28646 GCA_011038615.1 Limnodynastes dumerilii | reverse complement strand
CCACCAGCAGTAACGTGAGCGTAGGGACGCTGGAGGACGTCCCCTCCAGCGTCCCTACGGCGCTACTATGGACGCCCGATCGGGCGTTTCCATAGTGACGCCGGGCAACGTCTGCCCGGCGCATGCGTATTAGAGCTACGGCCGCCGTACTAGCGACAGCAGCCGTAGCTCTGGATCAGGCCCTAAGTGTGTACTTACGTGCGTATACGTCTTCCGTCCGTGTGATTCTTTATAACCGTGCCCGCAAGCGCTCATTTAAATTCCTCTACCCACGAGTTTCATTTAAATTTTCAAGTACTTATTTCAACTTCTATGTACCAAAGTGCGATTCACAAGTCCTTGCCTAAAGCACTTATGTGCGTAAATACCGTAAATAAAGTTACTACGCATGCACAGTTAAAACGTACCTAAAGATACGCACGCGGCCACACGTGAAAACAGATCTGTGAATATAATATCTATATTAAATGAAGGTTTCTTGAGAATAAATAGCATATTATTTTATCAGATTGGAATCTGTTTTCCTGAACAAAAAGTTGTGTATTTCTGGCTTCTTAATGAGGTTTCTTGTTTCCTTCCACACACCAGCTACAAGAAAGGAGGAGTTGCCTCTGGATTTAAACACGTGGAGCCAAATATGTACAATATACGTCGTCTGCTGCATGTAAAGGGGAGGAAACATGTCACAGCCACTGAGGTATGTATGCATTATGGTGTCCGTGGCAAACAATTCAGATATTATTATGATTACTGTGTACTGCAATAAAATAGGGCTCATTACACTTATAAGCCACTTTGGTTCATCTGTAATTGGCCTTTGAGAGTAAGTGAACCCCATGACCAGGTTAAAGCTGTACAGCGGGGGTTCTCAACCCCGTCCTCAAGTACCACTAACGGTCCATGTTTTATAGGTCTCCCTGCAAAACCTGTGAAGCTTTCAAATTGTAACTGTCAGTTATGAGCTCACCTCCAGCAAGAAGATTTTAAAAACTTGGACCGTTAGTGGTACTTGAGGACAGGGTTGAGAACCTCTGCTGTACAGTATAAAGGGGTTGTAGGCAAAAGCTTTGAAGGCAGGTGATTTTTTTCATATCCATAAATAAAATAGTAAAAAAAAAAAGTAAAATCCCTTACCTTGTCCCTGCTCTGCCCCTGACTCACTCCATGATGTCTCATTAAATATATATAAAGACTTCTTCAGACATATGGACTATTGAATGGGCGGCTAACACTTTTTTATAGATTCTGGACCAGATCCAGAGTTCATAACATCAAGCTAATTACACACGCATGGTGCATAAGTGGCCTGATTTGACTGTAAGGTGCATGTGCCCTCCAGATGTTACGCTAGTGTTATGTTAGTAACACTAGAGTGCCTAGCATTGTGCAGAACCTAGTTCTGTACGATGCCATTTCCGAGGAAATGGGCTGTGCTTCCCCTCTGTCCGCTAAAGTGGGAGGGGGGAAGCATGGTAATTGTACAGTGTGGGAGGGGTATCCCGCACTCAGGAGAGAGGGGAGTGACAGAGGGATAGACTCCTACATGTACGGAAAGCATGCAGGAGTCTGGATCCGGTCCTCTTATATAACGCCATCATATTACATAGTGCTCTACAATTCTAAATTCCTTAACGCAAAAACACACACACATTAGAATTACATTTTATTCAGTAGCCATTGAAGCCACTAGCATGTTTTTGGACATAGGGCTGGATCCATTGGCGTATCTATAATGAGTACAGGGTGTGCAGTGCACACGGGCCCCTCAGAACAGGGGGCCCTGTGGCATGCATCCTGCACCCTGGGTTGGCAGGGGAAGGGAGCCATTCAGCATCTATTTTTTCCCTCTAATATCTTCCCGGAGGGAAGAAATAGATGCCAAATTAGTCCCCCTTCCCCTGCGGTGGGACTGTCCCGATTCGCGGTGCGAGAAAGGGGCAGGACTTACAGCGCTGTTAAGCCCCGCCCCCTTTCCGGCCCGCAAATCTGGACAGTCCTGTCTCAGGTAAGGGAAGGGGCGGCCTATGTGCAAATCCTGCACACAGGCCCCCTCACTTCTTAAAACGCCACTGGCTGGATCCAGACTTAAGTAAGTGCTTGAAATTAGTTACTCCTGGGCTAAACCATGTTGAGTTAATTGTATTCTTTGCATGCAGGGGTATATCTTTGAATTGCTTACTGCACACAGATACTGACCAGCTTTACTATCACACTGTTATTTAGACTTGGGATAGGAAACATCACCTCTCAACTCTAATACTGTTGGCAACAGATGAAATATGACTCTCCTGCAATTAACACGGATAAATAGTATTTAGTAAATGGAGCCCTTAAAGTTTAGAGTCTCTCTGCTTTGTGGACTCTGTGTACAAACACTGCAATCTATACTAGACCCGCTCTCCTCAATATACAGCACTGAAATGCTTTGTGGGAATAACCTTTCTATGTGTTTATCCAGTCAGTGGGGGATTGAATACAGTATCTTGTTTGTTTTTCAAAGGTCATGATTCTGGATCTGATTCAAATGATCCTCTGTAGGTTTGTCTTTATTTAGCTATGTATCAGATGCTGACATTCATATTGTTTTGTGTATAAAATATAGAATGATAAATCAGTTTTAGTAACACTCATGGCATCTGTTTTTCTGCTTCACAGGTGGATTTGTCCTGGAACAGTTTTAACAAAGGAGATGTTTTCCTTCTGGACCTGGGTAAAGTGATTATCCAATGGAATGGGCCAGAAAGCAACAAAACTGAGAGAATAAGGGTCAGTAAAATGGAGGCACATTCCATTCAGAATTGCTTATGGTTTTATTTACAAGCAGTGGTGCATTTCCCATCAGGCAATGAGATTGCTCCAGACTCGCTCCAGACAGAGAATAACGGTTAAAACAGGTGAAAATGTACATTTCTGCATAACCGTGATGAATGGAAGCAGATGGGAAAATCAAGTTGAAGAGAAGTGTTTACTAGCGCAGGGCCCGATCCAGACCTGCATAGGTTTTCTGTACACAGTCTGCACAGAAGAGGGGAGTGAACATACATACACTGCCATAACCCTACTTGCGTGTGTGATTTATAGGTGCAGATACACATTTATCCGCACCTACTTCTCCGGTTCCCTCCCTCCCCACCCTCATTTTTAGGTGCCACAGGCAACCTTAAGTCACCATGTGTATTTTCCCTCTTAAGGAGGGAAAATACGCACAGACAATCCCCAGCCCTCCCTCCCAGCCTAATCTACATCCCCCATCCACTTTACCTAATTATCCCCGGAGGCTGCCATGGCACACCTCCTCTCACCTGAAAACTACGTGTAAGCTTTAAAGACCGCACATAATTCATCTACGTGCCTAAGGTCTACATAGATTGTGTAGTTACTATGACTATGCATGGCCAATGGCCAAATCGTCCACCTAAGATGCCTCTGCTTCTTAGGTGTGAATCCAGTCCCCTGTGTTGATCAATAGTTTGTACGACCACTAATCCACATGAAACTCTTAAACCCAGCCTCTATTGTAAAATTTACATGCCCTCCCCCCCCCACCTTATGGAGTTTAGGTGGGCAGAGGGGATGGGTCACCCTGTTGGACAGAACTCCAGGCATATGGACCTAACATTTGGCGTGCATATTGCCAGAAAAGCAGCTTGCGGAATTTGGGTGATGTTCACAAAAATGAATCCAGCCCTAAATAACAATTTAACATTAAAGTTGTTCAACGTTTGTGTGCATTGAGCAAAAGATAAGTATTTCTTTTAGCATGTGAAATAATACTGTAAAACCTAATTTGTCTGTTCCTCCCAATATATTGTACAGTTCATTTTTATTCACATATCTGATCTTCCTGCTTGCATTTGTGTAACACACCAAAGGAGTTTAATAGTTGCACAAATAACAAATGACCCACAAAGAATTTTGTTTATCTCATTATTGCCGTATTACACCAGTATATCTATCCAGAGCACCTTTACTCCATATTACTACTATACCAAAAGTACCAAACATTCCCTTAACATGTTTTGGAACCAAGTCTGGTACTTTTAACAATCTATACTACAAAAAAAAAACCTAAATATACAGAGGTCACTTGGGGCCAGATATACTAAGTTGCATGTTTGGAAAAGTGGAATATGTTGCCCATAGCAACCAATCATATTCCAGTTGACATTTTCTAGCATGTAATAGGAAAGTGAGAGCTAGAATCTGATTGGTTGCTATGGGCAACATCTCCACTTTTCCAAACCCCACAGTAGTAACATTTTTTGTAAATTTTTTGTAAATTTGGCCCTTGGCATATAATTGTTTCTTATGAAGTATTTGTGATATCTGAATGCAGGTTCTGAAGTTTATTAAGTGTGTTTTTGTAATGTGTCTTTTCACAGGCCTGTTCCTTGGCTCAGAGCATAAGAGACGATGAGAGGGGAGGAAGAGCTCAGATTGGGATCATAGACAATGAACAGGAGGCCCCTGACTTGATGCAGGTGATGACGGCTGTGCTGGGAGCGAGGACTGGGGAGCTTAAGGACGCTGTTCCGGATGAAAAGGCAGATGAACAGCAGAAATCCAATGTCAGACTTTACCAGTAAGTCAGGAAACACCTGCCTGTAATACAGAGCTGTATCAGCGGGACTATAGCACAGACCAATGGTTTATCAGACGCATTGTGGTGGATTCAGACTAAAGTAAGTGCTTGAACTTAGTTACTCCTGGGCTAAACCATGTTGATTGCAGGGGGAGTCAAGTTAATTGTATTCGTTGCATGCAGGGATATATCTTTGAATTGCTTACTGCACACAGATACTGACCAGCTTTACTATCACACTGTTATTTAGACTTGGTATAGGAAACATCACCGTTCAACTCTAATACTGTTTGCAACAAATGAAATATGACTCCCCTGCAATCAACATGGTTTAGCCCAGGAGTAACTCATTTCAAGCACTTACTTAAGTCTGGATCCAGCCCATTATTTATAAAAAGGCTTGAGACTATAGGTCTCATTTATAAATGCAATGGAGATAGTTTTGCACCTGTTAGACCTTTGCACAATTGATTACTGTATATAGACCAAAGATTAACACACTCATTTTTGCGGTGAATGTTAGAGCATTAAAGATCAGGGAAGCACATATTAAGTTGTAAGTAAATAGAACACAGATTTTTTTTTCTTTTTAGCACAAAACAGCTCTGAACTTGTTGCATTCTTTGTTTTTATGTCTTCAAATACCTTTGGGTGCATAGCTTTTGCAGAGCAAGTTGGGTGTGTATACTACACTAACCATGCATCACTTATATCAAAGAAAAACATTGCAAAAAGCAGTGGATGTGAGGGGGGGTAGAGGGCTGGATTCACAAGCCTGAAGCTTTACTGAAGGACAGACACATAAAAGGGAGGGTGAATAAATTAAGGCAAAAACATTTCAATAAATCAACAGAACAATTTGAAAGGTGAGTGATATGGAGGGGGTAAGGGAGGAGAAGTCACAGACCCACAGCTTTATTGAAAAACAGACACATAGGAGAGAAGGGGAAGAAGAAGAAGACAAAATCAATCATCATCCTCTTCCTCATGTGCTTTCTTGTGAAGAAGCATTACTCTGCACAGGCAGAGAGCAGAGGACAGTATTAGTCCAGCGTTATATCTGGGCTGCCGACTCTTAATTTCTTCCTTCCAGGAGATCTTGGAAATTGATGCCAATATGGGGGCAGGGCTTGATGTGATTTATGCAAATTGAGTCCCTAGGCTTCACCCCCTGCCCATCAAAGCTTCAATGTCCAAACTTCTAGAGTCTCCTGGAAATTCCGGGAGAGTATAATTCATGCATTTACACATTGGGCCTGAGGCAAGCTCAAAAGCAAAAAGAAAGGGCCGTATTCACAGATGTGTGTGTATAAAAAACGCAAATATATGCACTTATGTTGCAAGGCAACACCCATGACACCCCCCTCGCACGGACGGGTTGACGGTGACTTCAGCCTCCATAGAGCACCCTTAAGTCTATGTGTGTACTTACACAAATATGTTACTTATGTACGTGCGTATTTTTCTAACCGCACCCTCAAATGCCCATTTCAATGCCCCCCCCCGTAATTTCTACTGTCCAGATAAAAACCACACTCCTACATACGTATGTCCCTAAGTGCGATTCCCATAAAGTACTTACGTGCGTAAATACTACGTAATGTGCGTGGAAAAAGTTACTACACGTGCGGTTATTCCGCTCCTAAAAATATGCATGCAATCCCACGCTAAAACACATCTGTGAATACAGTCCAAAGCGTCTAGCGTTTGAATCTGCCTCATAAAGGGGGTTAAAGAGCAAACCTAATGTGAATGTTAAGTGTGGCACCAGTCAGTCTTATGTATATGGCACAATTACTCCCCAGTCATCCAGACACTAGTGCACTGCTATGTATACTGAAAATGTTGGCTATGCATCATGTAAGCATTCATTTATCAGGAGAATATACAAAAATATATAATAATGAGTATATTAACTATTAAATAAATAACACCTGATTTTCCTGAGCTGTGAAGTCTCGTCTGTCATTTTCCTGGACCAAAACATGTCTATTTACTAAACTGTGGGAAAAGAATAATGGAGATGTTGCCCATAGCAACCAGAGTCTAGCTGACATTCTCTAGTATGTAGAGGTTCATATGGGCAAAATATCCACTTTTCCATTTCCGCAGTTTAATAAATCTAGTTTAGGTCTGTATTGGGCTCATTTGTAGAAACACGCTCTTACTGTAAATGGGGTACGTTAGTCCACCCCTTTCATCATAGGCAGGCACAGCAGTGAGTCTATTCTGATTGGTGGCAGTTCTGTTACTGGCATGTGCAGTGCAAAAATACACACATGACGCAAATTGTGTACACTAAGTATATGTCAGCCTGGATAAAGCCCATTGAAACCTCTGTGACCATTACCTTATTATGTGTATGTGTTCCCTTGTTTTCTTTTTGCAGTGTTTTTGAAAAAGATGGAGACTTGGTAGTACAAGAAACTGCAACAAAGCCTCTAACTCAGGATCTCCTTCAACATGAGGTTAGTGGATTATTGACATACCTGCACAAAGGCACCAGTGGATCCATCCAGAATGTGAGTTATACTCATTGGTGGTCTCTGTGTCCTTCTTTCTGCAGGACTGTCACATTCTAGATAGAGGAGGTGTGAAAATTTTCGTCTGGAGAGGGAAAGACTCCAGCCCAGCAGAGAAGAAAGCAGCTTTTAGTAGAGCAGTGGTAAGAATACAATAGTCATATATATAACACTCAGCTTTACAAAAGCTACTAAGAAGGAAAATGGAGGTGTTGCTTTGAGCAACCAATCAGATTGTAGAGATATTTTTCAATAATTCGATATTGTTTTCTAGAAGCTTTAGTAAATACTGAAGACTATTTGGACTCTTATTTTGTTTGTAATATTTTTTGGGTGGACGGGGAGTATATGTGATAGTGACAGTGGGTGTGAATATGGAGTAAAATGCACTTGACCAGCTTGTCTGTTTATTAAATAGGAACCATAGGTTAACACCTTATAAGAGATGTAGAGAAACAATAGAGAGGCTTGGCAGCAGTATAACAGTATAAGTATAAGTAGTATAAGATACAGGATCACACTGGGTTTATACAGCATACACAGCAGCAGATGATATAAGCAGGATACAGACTGTATATGGTATAAACAGCACAGATGTCTAAAAACATACCGGTAACAGTATCCCAGTAAACACCCTCGCTGTACTTACTCCATCACAGGGCAGGACTTACTGCACATGCTCAGTTTCTCAGCCTAGTGCTGCTGTCATAGCCACTCCCACTGGAGGAGGAGACAGCACAGACCACACTCCACTTTAACAACATTTGTAAATATCAAATTGTAAAATTATTGATAGTTTCACAGCTTTAAAAAAAAAATCCCCCTGAATAAAATGAAGATATTGTAGGTAATAGATTTATAAACCAGTATTAAGTGTTTTTTTTTTGTATGTTTTTTTGCTTCATTGATTCTTAAACCTGGCATAGGGACCAGTGTGAGTCTGAATACATGTGAATATGGAATGAAAATTGTGATTAATTACCAATATATTGCCTCTGTAGGGTTTCATACAGGCTAAGGGATATCCAGCTACAACGAACGTAGAGGTAGTGAACGATGGGGCTGAGTCGGCCATGTTTAAGCAGCTTTTCCAGAACTGGAAAGATGTTGGAGAGACACAAGGACTTGGGAAGTCATTCAGCGTGGGGAAGATTGGTAAGATGCTTTGTAATTTAATAAGTAGGTCTGTGCTTCTAGGAGAGAAACCCTGTCCATATATGTTATGGTCAGGGTTGCCGAATCTCCCGGAATGTCCGTGAGACTCTCAAAATTCAAGCAGTTCTCTTGGTATCCTGAGATATCTCCCCTGAGGTCATGATTTCATGCTAACCATGGCGTCAAGTCCTGCCCCCCTGCCTGCCAACACTTGTATTTCTAGTTTGTAATTTACATAATCATCATCATTGGTTCTATGGTTTCACTGAAACAACATTGCTTTCAGCCAAGGTGGAACAAGTAAAGTTTGACATTAACCAGCTCTATGCCAGACCAGAATTAGCAGCACAACAAAGGATGATAGATGATGCTTCTGGGAATGTGGAGGTGAGTGTGTATTTCTTCTATATATATATATATAAAATTTACATTTCTAGTTCATACTTTTTAGAAACCTATTAACCAGAACAGTATTCATATTAAAAAAAAAACAAATGATAATTTACAGCTGATTATAAAATACTTTTAGTGTGAGTTATTATTACTGTAAATTATAATAAATAATAATAATAACAATAGTCTGAGCCAGAATTAATAACAACAGCCTTTTTACGTAAGCTACGTACATGAATCAGGCCTTGCAATCGCACTGGTTTTCTTACGTTCAGAGTTTAGTACGTTAAGATGTAACAAGGGGGGAGGCATTTCATTGGACAGTATGGGCTGGGTTAGACACATCTGTATGTCAGAGGTAGGGTTATGGACATGTAAAGAGGGTATTGTCCTGGGAGTGCACTAGCCTCTTGTATGCGGACTTCAGCAACTTCCTGTGTGTGGAAATCGCTCTTAAGTCTGGATCAGACTGATCAAGTTTATTAAATATATTTATTTTAATAATTTAAGCACTGCCAATCATACTGTTAATATTATATATTGAGCTTATATGATGTAAATGTAATCAGGATTGGAAGAATAATGATGTTTTAATCATTTACATTTTGTTTATGACTTTTCTTTACAGATTTGGAGAATTGAAAACCTTGAGTTGAAAGAGGTTGATCCAAAGACCTATGGCAGGTTTTATGGAGGCGATTGCTATTTGGTGCTATATACTTACATAAAATCAGGAAAACCAAACTACCTTCTTTACATGTGGCTGGTAAGATCACAAAAAAACACCATAATATTTCTGCAAAAGATATTGTAATGTGTTTGGACTGTTTGAATACGACAACTTTATTCTATCGTTATTCTATCTTGCCTCCTTCCTGGATATGTCCTATACATTTTTTGTGGCTCAGTTTTGTTGAATGACTGTTATAACACATCACTTGTAGGGTCGCCACGCCACTCAAGATGAGATCACAGCCTGTGCCTTTCATGCTGTAGAACTGGACCGCAAGTACCAGGATCAGCCAGTCCAAATCCGGGTGACTATGGGGAAGGAGCCTAAACACTTCATGGCTATATTTAAAGGAAAATTAATTATATATGAGGTAATATTCTTATTGCTATTTTGTTATGTATACAGTCTCCAGATCCAAATCCACCTGGCACCTGACGTGAAATAAAACCACCTGTTCTGTCTTATAATACGTAAAGCCCCTAAAACCTCACTCGCTCGCTCACTCACTCACTCACTCTCCACAGTCACCCAAAGCTCTGCCACCACCAGGATTTCATTATAGTGAAAAACTAAAGTCTTCAGTTAACTTGTGATTGATCCCAAAACACAGATACAATCTAAGGACAGTAAGTACGATAGGCTGCATATGGACACAGTGCAACCAAGGACATTGCTCCTGTGTGACCACACATGTTCCCACTTTGTGCTGACACTTCACTGACAATGCAAATGGAATAAAAATATAGTAATAAATGCCAAAATTAGCTTCAAAATAAATAAAAAAATTTTTTTTTTTAAAGCAACACACTGCAATGCATGAGCAGTATTCCTTTACATTCAGCATTGTGTTAAGAATGATAAATGCCAAAGCATTGGTCCAATACAGGCTGTGTAATATCAGCCATCAGCAGCCTCCTTGATGTCGGACTGGATTCACTTAACTCACCCGTCCTGCCCCCATCCCGCCCCCCTTTTTAGGTACCTTATAGCACTTACGAGTTCCTTAGCTATCCGTGCAATGTCCGCACGGACATTGCAGCTCCCCGCTTCCCCCTCCTCCCACTTTTACCCAAACCCACACCGAGGCGGCATTACGCCACCTCTTTTTACCTAAAATACTCCGGACAGTCTTTAAAAACCACCCGGAGGCAATCTATGTACCGAACTGGTACGTAGATTGCCTAAAGGACCTACTACGCATGCGCAGTGGGTCCTTTACTACAGATATGCACCTAAGAAGCGGCTGCTTCATAGGTGTGAATCTGGCCCGCCCTGTGCAAATGTCTTCAAATGCTGCAAATGTTGTGCCATAATCTGTGTGTGCAGCAGCAGTTTTTTGGTCTTGATCAGGATGAATTGTGTGAGCATGTCCTTACGGTAAATTGACCACGCCCCTCCGAACATAAGCGGCCTTAGCACTGACTTGTGCCGTAATAGGAATCGCATTTGTTTTGGGCATGAACTGTGGAAAAAAGCGCCAACATACATTGCGCCATCGGGCATACATTTGGATCAAGTTCAAAGTGTTTGAGAACTTAAAAAACGAACATTAAATTAGGTTAATATAGTAAGGGTATAATGTATAGGCCATAGACAATGCTGATAAGTGACATTTCATAGAATAATGCCATTACTTTTTAACATCCTTCTGTCCCCATGTATTCCTGTTACATACTGGTATGATTTTCTTTGTTATATACACTTCTTGGGTATTTTTATAGCCTCCATGGGCTGGTATTTATCTATGTGGTGAGAGTCCCTGCTACAATAGTTGGCTTTCCAAAGTAGAGACAGCCGAAAGTTAATTTTCGTCCCTATTTTGGATAGCTACCTCTTTATATTTTTTCCTATGAAAGGATGAGTTTGCAGATCTGCAGCTCGGAACTGGCTGGGAGAGAATGGCCCTATCGAAATAGGGACCCACACCCCTATCTATAACACACATCAAGTGTGTGGTTCCTCTAATAGTGTGTACGCAGATCACCAAATACATCATTTATGATTTATTAAAAGAGATAATCTAATAAAATATATTATAATATAATATGTTTTCACTCAGCAGAAACAACATTGTTACTTAAGCATTGTACCTGTGAAACAAAATCAGTGTGGGCATTCATTTTATTAAAGCATTACAGAAGCATTAGTTTTTTTAGTTTACTTAATGATTTGTTTCATTGTCTCCCATGTAATAGGGAGGAACGAGTAGAAAAGGCAACACTGAGCCAGAGCCACCAATCAGACTATTCCAGGTCAGAGGAACCGATGACTTCAATACAAAGGCCACTGAGGTCCCAGTCAGAGCTGCTTCTCTGAATTCAAATGACGTCTTTGTGCTAAAGACCAACAGTATTTGTTACTTGTGGTGTGGAAAGGTGCGAATCATATGGCTAATAGATAGCTGGTAAAGGCTAATAAATACTTAGATTAAACACTTATTTATTATAGACTATGATCAAAGTAATTATAATATCCTTCTAGGGATGCAGTGGAGATGAGCGAGAAATGGCAAAGACAGTGGCCAATATTATCTCCAAACAAGACAAGCAGACTATCCTGGAAGGTCAGGAACCTGCAGAATTTTGGGTGGCCTTAGGGGGAAAGGTTCCTTACTCCAGCGATAAGAGGTGACTACACTATGAATATACCTGTAATCACTATGCTTAGGATTCACTCATTCATTCAGTAGTAATATTGGTCTGTGCTTATCTAAGTGCTGGACTATTTCTCTCACATGTCAACAATATAAGATTTGCACTCTGCATTATCTTCTTATTACAAAGTCGGTAATATACTGTATGTATAACACAGGCCAATTTAATGACTACAAGACAAGCAGTGCTTACATTTTACATTTGCACTTATTTATCTGCCTGTACATAATGTCTCCATGAATGGGAATTCTACACCCTCTCAAACTCTTATCATTTTTTTGGGTACTATACAAGCTAAAATCCGGAACCAGGCCTTCAGTGTTATCACACAAATGGAAGTTGCTCAATCATTTTATAGGTAAATGTAAACAGGTGCATGAAAGGCTGGGGGGTAATCTGCTAGCCACAGAAACACAGGAAAGGAAATGCTCCAGCAACACTGTCATTACCCAATAACAGACTATATCGTTCTATATGTAATATACATACAGTATAGAGAATGTCCCAGCAACACTGCCATTACCAGTAACAGACTATACCATTCTATTTGTAATATACACACAGGATAGAGAATGTCCCAGCAACACTGCCAATACCATAACAGACTGTACCATTCTATCTGTAATATACATACAGGATAGAGAATGTCCCAGCAACACTGCCATTACCATTCTATTTGTAATATACACACAGGATAGAGAATGTCCCAGCAACACTGTCATTACCCAGTAACAGACTATACCATTCTATTTGTAACATAAAATGCAGAAACGTCTGTTACACATATATGATAAGCCACCAGCCACCATCAAGGCCTTTCTGCATATGGTGGTCCTAACTCTAACAATGAGAGTCCCAATGTTGGGTCATATATATATGTTTTTAAACTGAGAGACAAACTTACCTAGGAGGCACCCCTTAAAGTCTCCAAAATAGCTGCTGTGGAACAACTCCCGCTCTCAGCTGCTGCTCCCAGACATGCTCCCAAACAGTACAAACACAAATGGAAGATGCTCAATCAATTTATAGGTAAATGCAATGAGTGTTATCAACAGGTTATTTTCCCAGTTGCCTGTTTTCTCTCTATGCCTCTAGTAAAAAATAGCACACAGACAACTGAGTGAAAACTGGTGGATGCCAAACCAATTGTCCAATGATGGACTGGATCCAGACCTCCACATGGGCTCCGTACATGCTGAGGTCTAGCAGTCTGCACAGAAGATGAGCATGAACTCCCCTCTCTTGTGCGGACTTTAGCATAGATGCACTGCCATAAGGCAACCTTAAGTCTCCCGTGCGGATCAGTGGTCTGTACGACTGTCTTTAAGACAGTCGTACAGACCACTGATACCTTCTGTATAGGGGCTGTCATATTATAATCTCCTATCATACATTCTGTCATTATAATATCACCTTGTCATTATAACCTCCTATTATATTCCGTATGCTAGCAGATCACCATCGTAACATCTGGTGCGCACATGATCTGATGTAAAAGTTAGATTTACTTTGAAAGCATTGTGTAAGCAGCCTAATTTACAGAATTCTGGATCCAGTCCTATGTGTTTAATAACAAATTAACCCTGAAGTGTAAAAATATATATTATGTATAATGTATATAAATAATGGAAACGTTATGCCACTAATATGTTTTATTGTGTGCTTTATAGTCTTGTCAGAATTGAAAACCATCTTGTTTTGGCTAATAAACATGTTAGAATGTATTCTTTCAACTGGCGCCCTCTGGTGTCCCGTAATGTAATATATCAAAATTTAGACCAGGCCACGTCTTTTTCTGACTACCGTTTACTTGTTTGCCTGTGATTTACGGAATACACAGGAATTTCTGTGAATATAATGCCTTACTTATTATCCGCAGTTTAGTTCATAGCACTTGTGTTTTAAAGTAAAAATAAATAGCGCCGTGCAATGCTTTGGAGCCTAATTACCTGCTCCTATTAACTATATTTTGTACACAAAGATACAGTGTTGAATTTTTATATACATTATCTATCAATTTTCTATAAACAAAAAACCCTTTTCATTACCTTTGGTTTAAAAGGAACGTTTACATATTTAAAATAATGAATACTTTTATATATTTGCTATGGGCAAGTGTGAAGTCTTCTGCCCACATCTCAATAAAAAGAAATATATGAGGATGGCACTTTATGAGACCAGATGTCCCAGAAATCGTGTGCCGCTCTCCAGGCGTTTTTGGAATCCTTTGTTAAAGGAAGAATTCTGTTTGGACTCTAGATTCCAAGAGACCGTTGTGCAATATAAGCCCCGCCTTTTTGAGTGCTCCAATCAGACTGGTCGGTTCATCATGACAGAAGTGGTAGACTTTGATCAGAGTGACCTTGATGAGGATGATGTCATGTTACTTGACACCTGGGAAGAGGTAAGTAATGGTCTTTCTAGATCATAAATGTAACACGGCAAAGAAAGTGTTATTTATTTATTAATGTTATTTTTCAATCTAAGCTTTTCCTTTGGATCGGCAAGTCAGCCAATGACTATGAGAAGAATGAGTCAATTGTATCTGCAAAAGAATACCTGAGAACTCACCCCGCTGGACGGGATTTATCAACACCAATAATCACAGTAAAGCAGGGGCACGAGCCGCCCACTTTCACTGGCTGGTTTAATGCCTGGGACACTCATAAATGGAGTGTAAGTTATATATTTGTTATCATGTAATAGTAACATTTATTAGAGAGTCGCATTTGCACCTAATTGCAGGAAACTGTGTATACTGTACTATGGTACTTTACACTGTTAACCATTTCCTTTTTATTTTTTTATTTGTTGTACAGAAAGCACCCTGTATTCAGTGAACCCTTCAGTCCCCTATAAATTCAATTAGTATTATAGTTGTAACAGTTACTGAATGAAATGTATAAGCCCTCACAGATAAATATGTCCGTTAGAGGGGGGGCAGCCAGGCCCAGAGACAGAGGGCCAGATCCAGACCAACGAACGCGAGCGATTTTACACTAGCCGCTGACAAAAATCGCACATTAGTATTTGCATGTGCGCGGCAGGTGTTACACCACGTAACTCAGAGCGTACGGACCATTCACGTATCAGCAGCGTAACAACGCACAAAGGGGCATGCCAGCCATAAGACACCCGTAATTAAGCTTCAGAGGCGACGTGAGGCATTTAAATCGTACAGTATGGGCATGCTTAAGCTCCTAAGTACATGAGGCCTATACGTACGTCAGTACTTACGCTGTGTAAAGTTAAGGTAGGGTTTGATAGGTGTAAAATGGCCAAAGTACGTACATGCGAGGGGAGTGCCTAGGGGGAGTGCTTAGAAGGTACGCTCGCGTAAATACGCTACGCGATGAAACGTATCTAGCGCATAGGTCTGGATCTACTCCAGAGGGAGCATATCAATGCTGGGCCAGTCGCCTCATCAGGTACATGACTCTGATGCCTTATGGGAAATATGGCACTGCTGGTAGCACATTAAGTAGCTTGGTTACATTTTGGATAAATTAACTGATGTAACTTTGTTTTTTGTTTTTTTATTTCTTTTTTAAATTGACACTTTATAAAGCCTGTATAGACACAACATTGTGGTTACATATTACGGGTTTTATAAAATTGTATAATAACATGTTTTTTTTTTGTTTTTTTTTAAACAGTCTGACTTGTCTTATGAAGACATGAAGAAGAACTTGGGGGATGTCTCCACCATCTCACAGATAAGTGTGGTAAGGCTGATGGATTGCCTTATGATAACATAGAGAAGTGCTCTTATGTATGTATGTAATTATGTATGTTATGTATGAATGCAAACAACATATAATGGTGCATTCTCCCATAAATTATAGACAGAGACTGGATGGGTCACAAGAATTGGTCCAGAAACCTATTTTATACAAATAAGAATCAAACCTAGCAAAATGCAGGTCACTGCGGCAATCTCCTGGGTGGTGGATATTGGGACATGTACCATCAAGCCCAGGAAGACACTAAATAATTCTAACAACAGTCCTAGCAGAGAAAGATATGACAAGATGACTCCAACCACATTAATGTGTTTTATTGCAGAGATTTATAGGATAAAATATTTATTTTATTACATTCTCTTTATATTAGATGTGTAGATGAAAGATTTATACTAGGTTCACACTCCCTCTGGAGTGCAGAGATTCCAATCTATTATGATAGCACTGTGGCTCTGTAGCTTGCGACTCGCGGGCAGTCACTGGGCCTCAACTGTTAAGCTGCATCGCAGGGTCTAGCGATACAGCACAGTATGTGGTGCAGGGAGCCTGTGGGCGGAGAGCCGCAGCTGCCGTTTGTGTGAGATTAAGGGGGGGGGGAGTCGTGGGGCCAGACAGGGATTGCCAAAGGGCCGTATGTGGCCCGCGGGCCATACATTGCCCAGGTCTGCCTTAGGGTCTCCCCTTTCTAATTTTTGTTCCAGCTGCAAGAAATACTTGTACCATGAATTAACCACATCAAAAGGATTGAAGCTTTCTCTTCATAGCAAGCCATCGCAAGGATTTTTCCCCACAAAAACCTTGTTTGTCTGGCGATGAACGCAAAATGTCTATCGTACTTGTTTTTATTGTATTCTGTATTAGAGATATATATGTTTTATTACATGTCTGCATTATCTTTCCGTAATCCAGTGTAAAATCAAGTACATGTAATACACTCATTTCCCCCTTTTCAAACCATTGTTTCTGGCAAACAGTCGCATCTGTTCCAAAACTACTACAATCGCATTATGAGGAAGTTTCTATAGACTGAGAACTATTGCAGCAATAATCATTGTCTCAGTATCACATTGTTATATGCTAATCAGTTTCTTCTAACTTCTGCTTCTTCAGGACTTGCAGAACACAAATCTAAATGCAAACAGCCCACACAAGATCAGTGCCCCAACAAAGACAGAGAATAACAATGTAAAGATAGCAGAATATAAGTCTCACAGCAATGGGAACTTGTCATACAGCAATGGTAATCATGCAAAGGTCAACGGCAGTCAGCCACCGAGCCAGAATCAGCCACCGAGCCAGAATCAGCCACAGAGCCAGAGTCAGCCGGCAGTAGCCCTGACACTGGAGAACAACAACAACAAACTCATTTTTGATAAAAGTTTGCTCCTTAATAAAAATGCAGAAGATCTGCCTGATGGAGTAGACCCTACGAAGAAAGAGGTGAGCGGAATCTGACACTGGGGAAATAATAGCAACTATTAGAAAGACATCTGCCACTGTGTAGTTCCATGTATATATTCCATTTTATTTTTTCCTAAATATTATTATGTTCCTTTCAGTCAGTAAAAACAATAACAATTGTATTTCCTATTTTCCAGATGTACCTGTCTGATGAAGACTTTGATCGTATATTTGGGATGTCCAAAGCTCAATTCTACCAACTGCCTAAATGGAAACAACAAAATATGAAAAAACAGAGTCAGCTCTTTTAAAGATGCAATTTTCTTTTTTTTTGTCCTGTAAAACTAATGTTTTACAACTTGGGAGAAAGAGTCAAACAAAACTTCTGTTGCCTATCTTGTATATTTTATTCATTAAAAATAAACCTGTATATCCACTGTAAATATAGAGGTGCGTTACACATTTATACCTCTATTAATATCATTTATCCCCCATAGCCATTCCTGAACATTTGCTTTACACAATGTGGTTCTTGTGCCTTTAAGTTGTGCTTGTAAGTTCTCACCTATGTGTACTTTTACACAAACATCTGAACTTACTTATATATTTGAGTGTCTGGATATTTGTGTCTGGTTAATGCCTGTGTGTATTTCATAGACATGAATGTTGGACTACATAATGTATATTCCAGAATATGTCCATGCCTGGTTAAGTCCCAGATGCAGAAAATAATTGTCTTCATATATGCCAATATTCATGCCTATTTGTGTGTACATAGCATCTTCTTTTATTTACACCACAGAACTAGTCAGCCAGTATAACCAGTGATGCAAAAATAATTCATACAGACAGGACAAGTCTTATCTCTTCAGATGTGCGTATGTAGGCATGTATGTATGTATGTATGTGTGTAGGCATGTATGTATGTATGTATGTATGTATGTATTTGTGTATCATCAAACTGCAACTTGATATCTGTGGCAAGCACTCTCCAAACAATAAATAAACGAGTGCCAAGGCTATAAAGATAAATAGAATCACTAGAGTAAAAAACACATAAAGCCAGCACCCCTACTATGTAGCAAAAAAATACAATGTGCTTTTAATGAATCTCCAAGACAATTTTACAGGAGGTCAACCAGCAGTGAAAAAACATAGAAAAAAATAGCAAAATACAGAAAATGTGTAGAGTTTATTAACAGAGCTGTATCTCCAGAGATGGCAGTACAAGGCAGCAAATAATAAAGTTCAATCCATAGTTAGAGGTATGAGTCCATACTCATGGTCAAACAGCTGTTTCGGGGTCACTAAGGACGCCTTCCTCAGGGAACAACAGAGCACGGATAATGTAGCAGACAAATGTCTTAAAAGCAATGAAAACAGTAAGTGCACCGCTTATATAGCGCTAATTACTCACCTGTAATCACCAGGCAGTGCACGATCCATGGAACACGTGTGTCCCAGGCATTTCATGCCAACTAAGACGCCGGTTATGACACACAAGACTCAGGAGACAACACATAGCACGGGGATGACAGTCAGTGTCAGTCAGTGTTTTTTCAATGTGCTGTCTACTGAGTCAATGCACTTATTGTTTGATTGTTTTCATTCGTTGCTTTTTTTTCATTCATTAAAAGCATTTTGTGTTTTTGCTATGTGTGGCTCTATGTGTATTTTACACTAG
>WWET01001577.1:341904-354141 GCA_011038615.1 Limnodynastes dumerilii | reverse complement strand
AGGGAAAGACCAAAAGAGATTAGTGTGTGGCAAATGCCTGTTAAGCATAATGCAGTGCAGTCCATTTTGATATTTTAATAGAAACATCTTTGCTCAGTTTGCTTACAGTTGTTAGGTCCTCATGCAATGCGTTGAGAGTGTAAATGAGTAACTCTTGGGCATCTTGTTGAATTTGCTTTCCAAAAGATGGATAAACGTTAGAGATTGCAAACCGAAACTTTTCTGCTGAAGCAAACTGTTCTTTGCCAAACCACAAGTCTGCTACAAGATTAGCAAAGGCTGTCACCACCTCTTTTTTCTCTCTGCAAATGAACCATAATCATAGATTTATAGATCTGGAGATTATCACAGAATATTTTAAAGTTTATATGATTTTTTTTAATGAGCAGATATTATTATTAAGTGCTGTATACTGTACTTAAGAAATTATTGTCAGAATAGCAGGAAAATCTGTTAAAACGCAAAGCATGCCCTTAAAACATATTACTATAATAACCATAGCCACTGAAAAAAAAGCACATTCCAGAGCTGAGTACAGTAGTTTCCTGTCTCCTTTATGGTCCCCTTCATGTTTTTGCAGCCAAAAAAGCTCCTCTTTAGGCTGATTGACAGTTGCTTGCAAGGGCAGACATGATAATTCACGACATGTGAAAGGGTCAGATCCGGGAATTTCCTGGGTTATAGGTGGACTTATAACGCAGCTTTTTTTTGACACAGCAATTCACAAAGCAAAACCCGTGTTTTTCAAGGGTGATGATGTGAAAGCGGTATAAGAGGCTACCACCAGTTTCTTGTCTCCAGTGCTTGTGTTATCACTGAGCCATCCCCCATAGATCTCAGGCTGTGGACAGACCCATACTGAATCCTTGGGCCTGATCCAGAGCTACGCCCGGCGTAAAAACTTTCACGCCCATAACACTCCCATTGATTGTAACTGCTTACGGCGGCTGAACCCTACCCTAAGATTTTCCAGCGTACGTGCGAATTTTCGTAGCGATACGCTGGTCGTACTGGGCTTAGCACGCCCATACTGTACAATTTAAATGGCTATCCCCGTCTCTGTGTAGTTACTCCAGCGTCCAGACTCTCGTCGTAAAAAACGCACGCCCCTTGAGCGAAAAATACGCTGAACATTCGCTCGCTGTACGCTCATGTCCTTCTGTCGACCGGCACATGCGTAGTGCGTTTTTTTTCACGAATTTTCGCTTACGATGAGCGTACGCTCGCTTGCGGTCGTAGCTCTGGATCAGGCCCCTTGTCCTTTAGGAGCTTTGGTATGGAGAATGGACTCGCAGGGGTGTTTAATGTTGGTTTAAATTGCTTTTTTTTAACCATTTTAATTTGTTCATAATAAATGTTTAACTTAATAATACACACAGGTTTTCTTCTTTTATCCTATTTTCTTTTTCTTTTTTCCTTTTCCTTTCTATGTGACAACACCTTTAGAAATTCTGAAAAGAGCGAGAAGATTGGGATTTTAGATTTATTATATCTGCCCTAGACAAGGCCGGTAAAGGTTTGTGGGGGCCCCCTGCTGTATGTGTATATATGTATAGATATACATATACATACATACATATCTAGATAGATAGATATCTATCTTATATATATATATATATACACAGATATGTAAAGCTACACACACACACACACACACACACACTGGTGACTGGGAGATGTCAGGTTGTTCATCTCCCAGGCAGCCTGTGCACATTATTGCACTGCTTCCTCCATCCAGTCTTCAGCGTTCACGCTCTAGGAGACTGGATGTCAGTAATACCGCGTTCAGATTGCCACTGCCTAAAAAGCCAGCTTTTTAGGCAGTGAGCAAAATTTTGAAAATTTTAGCCTGGTGCGTTCAGACTGCGCTGAAAACTTTTTTTTTTTACAAGCCGGCTGCTATTTAAATAGCCGGCTTTTCACCGCAGTGTGAACGGGTGAAGCCGGCTTTTAAAAAAGCCGGCAAAAACCCTTCTTTTTAGCCGGGTCTGAGACCCGGCTAAAGAGACCCGGCTTCACCGTTCACATTGCCAGAAAAAGCCGGGGTTTTCATGAAAGCCGGCAATTTCATGAAAACCCCGGCTTTTTCATGGTAATCTGAACGGGGTATTATTGACATCTTCCTTCTAACACACTATTGCATCCGCTTCTGCGATACAGTGTACTTAAGAGGACTATGTCAATCACTGACATCCATCCTCCTAGAGAGCTGCAGGAGCGCTGAAGACTGAATGTTTGTGGGGGCCCTTTGTGTGTGGGATCCCCGGGGCGACTGCTCAGATTGCCATATGGTTAATCCAGCCCCAGTCCAATGCCTAATCACTTTGACAGTGGGTCTGGTTTTGACTTAATATAATTTGCTATCAACTGGTTGTTTTATTTATATGATTATGGTTATTATTATTATTGTAATATGTTTTAAGGGATTGTCTTGCATTTTAGTGGAATTACATTTATATTTACAATAATTTTTATATATCGGGAAAGGTAGATCCCATGCTTTAGTTAATTACTCTGTGGCAGGAATTTTAAGCACTGGATATCTCTATAGCATCTTATACTTTAGATGATGTGGTTGTTATTTAAATATTTTCATTTAATATTTGAAGTACTGTGGAATAAATATTATTGTTATTGGAATACTAAATGGAAAACCATAATGATTTACAGGATGTCTGAAATGTACATAGTTCAAAGTTTGCCTCCCAAGGAATTTTTTATGATAAAGGAAAGGGTCGATGTACACGAGACAGGTCAGTGAGTGAGTGTGTGTGAAAGAACAAGTCTTCCAAATGGCACCATCCTTGAAAATGCAAGAGAGAAGCATTTCCAGATAAACATTTATACAACATTGTTTAAGAGACGCAACAGTGGACTTAGATTTTAGTTCTATTGGGAAGGCCCCTGTTTATCACATAACTATGATGAGGTCAGAGGTATGATACAGGGAAAATATTAAGCATCAATTTGTTTTTCGTTATTTGTATATCATTATTTCATTTTATCTTTAAATTTATAGTATTAATGCACAATGGTGGCGGGTCAGGGGATTTGTGTTATCAATCGGACTAGAAGTTGCAAACTGAGTGTCTTCTGCTGCATGTTCAAGCTCATGAACTGAAACGCGTGTATGGGGTATTACTATAGAGGCACTGAGAAGATTTGTGAAAAAGCTGGGCTTGTTAAGCAAAACTTTTAGAATTTTAGCAGGTGAGGTAGATGGCTCCAGTGCATGATTTGGCAGAATGAGGTAGCAGAGGCTATGTTGATAATACCAGGCATTGTTCAAAGAGGAAATTTTGAAGTGACAGCATGACAATTTAGTTGCAGTTTGAATTCTATAGTATTACAATGAATGCAGGTGGAGAAGTGACTGTAGAGCAGTGCTCCTCAACCTTTTCTCAATCTCAGCACACTTAAGCCCTTCCCAGAATTCTGCAGCACACCAAAAGCAAAATATACATAAAAAAAGGCAGGAATTACAAAGTGTATACATAGAAATTACATTTAACTTTTATTTTTTTATTCAATAAATTTAATATTGCAGCTAATAACTTTTTTTCCTTCTTATAACTAATATTAACTGTTAGCCAGTAGCCCCCATTCATGTGTCTCCAGCCTCCCCAGTATTCATAGGCGTATCTATAATGGGTGCAGGGTGTGCAGTGCACACGGGACCCTCAGAAAGGGGGGCCCTGTGGCATGCATCCTGTACCCTGGGTTGGAAGGGGAGCCATTCAGCATCTATTTCTTCCCTCTAATATCTTCCGGAGGGAAGAAATAGATGCCAAATTAATCCCCCTTCCCCTGCTATGAGACTGTCCCGACTAGCGGGGCGAAAGGGGGGTGGGGCTTACAGCATCGTTAAGCCTCGCCTCCTTTTTGGCCCGCGAATCTGGGCAGTCCTGTCTCAGGGAAGGGAAGACAGGACTTCTTAAAACGCCCCTGCCAGAATTCAACTTCATGTATCTACAGCCTCCCAAGTATTCACCATCATGTGTCTACAGCCTTCCCAGTAGTCGCCATTCAGTGTTCCGGATGGGGGCAGGGTGTGTGCAGAGTGTGGAGCAAATGGTGAAATTATTTCCTTAAGGCAAGGTCTTCCAGTGTTTTATCTCCTGTTGGAGGCATTGTACCGTGGCACACTTAGCGACATGGCACACATATTAAGGAGCACTGCTGTAGAGTACCACTATACTGGCCTATTAAAATTACATATTCTAGGAAACAAAATAAAGGGAATATGGGTCCAAGTCTATGCTGATACAAGGGGCCTGATCCAGCGTTACGAGAATTCGCACGGCGAGCGAATGCGTACGTTCGACCGTGCGAATAAACATACACGCCCCTAACACTCCCATAGTAAAGTACCTGCATACGACGCCTATACCCTACACTGGGTACGACCGTCGCCCGTACGAAAATTCGCAGAAAATACGCTGAGCGTACGGGCTTAGCACGCCCATACTGTACAATTTAAATGGCTATCCCCGCCTCCCTGTAGTAAAACGGGCGCCCAGCCGACCATCGTAAAGAACGCACGCCCCGCGAGCGAAAAATACGCTCACAATACGCCCGCTATTCGCTCATGACGCTCGGGCGACCGGAAGCTGTCATACTGGGCATGCGCGTTGCGAATTTTTCACCGAATTTTCGCATACGCTCGTCGTACGCTCGCTTGCGGTCGTTGCTCTGGATCAGGCCCAAGGTGAGGTGATTGGGTATGTTGTTCCTTTTACTGTTTCCTGGGCGAATAATTAATTATTCTTTAGCACCCAGCAGAATGAACTACCTGATATAAATAAGAATGATAGGAGGGGTAACATAATTTGGAAAAGTACTAATAATACTTCAAGATTCAGCATAACAGTAGGTGAGATGATCATATTATTAACAGCAATGGCACATTGACATATATGTGAAGAGCATGAGCTGTAGCACTTGATATCAGATGCATGTAAATATATATTCAGTGAATGTTACCCAGCAATGTAGTTCTCTAACTGCCATGAGAGTAAGTATTCAACAAGTGGCGATGTACAGTTGAGGCATTGTATAACGGCATTCATATAGCAAGTATTGCCCAGGTTCCCCAGGCCCGTCACTCCTTGAAGTTTACTTTGCTTGACTTGATCATTTTGGAGAATACTGCTGGAGGCAACAGGACGCCCAACTTTACTGTGGTAGAAAAAAGTTATTATGAATAAGACAATAAATATTGATTTTATTAATCTAAAAAATAAAATTGAAATAATAACATTAATATAAAAAACGATTTGACAGCCTAGAAACACAGATACTTTTACATTGTCTTTTTGTGCCTGACCATGAAATAAAGGTTTGTGGATCGCAGTCTGTGCATGGAAACACATCCGAGTGACCTGATTCTACTCTGTCCACTCTTCCAACACATAACACTTCCAGCAGCTTCTGACAGGGAAGCCGGGTTGCACATGCAGGTGGGAGGGACATTGTATTGCTATTTACAGTATAGGTGTGCTACCGGACTGATCTAGTCTACTGAACTTCTGCCATTTTAAGTATGAAGAGATGAGACATCTTAAGGTAAGGTCCTGGTGTCAGACTTTTCTGTGAGTAAAGAGAGTAGTTACCCTAGTGCTTGCACGGATGCATGGATACAGCTATCAGATATCAGAGATATGAATGCACCCCTATCAAATTTTAGCTAAATGAGGTTTATAAAAGACATATTGGACCAGATCCTATGTATATGAAACGCACAAAGAATTTGACATTTGTATTACACCATTGGTGGCCAAGCTCGGGCCACATGAGCTACCAATGGTCCAAGTGTTCCAGGTCCAGAGGCGTAGCGTGGATCCATGGCACCCGAAGCATGTAAATGCAATGGCGCCCCCAAGGTGTGAAGACTGCCAGAGTAAGGGGCTACAGTAATTCTTTTATGGTGCCCCCTCTCGCTCTGTATATGTATAGCCCCTTGTAATAAATAAGTATATGTATATATTAAAAATATATAAATATATTGATGTTATATATACATTTTTATTACACAACGTTTATGTATAATCCAAACACAAATGTTGATATAAAAAAATAACCTGTGCTCCAGTAATACATCCCCACTTTAGTTAGTAAATTATATATTTTTTTCGTGTGTATATATGTGTCTCACCCGCCAAACAGGTTCTTGTAGGATGATACAGGTAAGTATATTACAATAGTGATTTGTGGGTAGGTGAAAAAGAGTGCGGAAATAATTTGAAACCAGGACAACTGTTTTGAGTTCAAAGATTTAGTTTACTCAACATTTATGGATTATGTGAATTTGCAGAAAACTTTACAAATTTTGGAAAATTAATCATAATAACGTTTGCAAAATTATCAAATCTTCAATAGCTTTGTAATCAGCATGGATCATAAATTTGCACACAAAATGAATTACCACTATAAGTAACAGTATTAATGTATACAGTATTAAATAAAATATTCACTATAAATTTGATACTATAAGTGCAACAATGTTAAACGTTGTAACACAAGAATTATTTTACACTCTGCAAGTTAACTAATACATTTTACTATTTCAATCAGTTTGAACTGCTTATCAACAAAGTAATAATCAAAGGAGCATTATAGATACTTTTAGGTCAATAAAACTACCTTTTATAACTTTTTCATTCAAGAGAAACTAAACTCACTATATATATTAATTAAAGCTAGACAAGTAGAAAAATTACAATTTTCCTCTTTATAACCTCCTTTTTAAATTACCTTCAGCAATATTTCAAATTAATTGGATACAGCTATTAAGTTAACAAAAATAAAGAGTTTCTTAGTCTTTTCATCAAATAATTCTTCTCCCAACAACTTTTTAACCTATTCTAGCTGTTTTCAATCAATATTCCACTTTTCTCACATTATACTTTGTATTACTCCCAATACTTTTATTATCATTAATAACTTCCCTTTCCAAACACTCTTTGTCACTTCCCAAAATATCTCCTAATTTCTGCTGCGTTCTACTTATTTCTATAGTCCCACATCTTTACCCTGTAGTCTTTTTAACACTTTTATAAGTTTTTCCTTCTATTTATTTCACAGCTTGTCACTCTCTGTCACCTCTAACATGTTCTCTGTCTCTTTGGTTCCTCCGTTGCACTATCCCTCCTTTATCCTGCTCCTCACGGCATCCTCTCCTGCACTTTTATTAGGCCCTCTGTCACACTCTCTCCTCCTTCTACTACTCCACACTGAGTCCACTCCGTCACCTCCGTTCACCTGCTGTTACCACTTTTCAGATACTGTCTCTGATGTTACCTTTTGTGTGTCTCACACTCTCTCAATGTCTATTTTTCTCTTTCCCTTTCCCTTTGATCACTTGCTGTAGCTTCCTTTTTACTTGCGGTTACCCTTGGCTCAGTCTCTCCGGCTCCCCCTCTCACACGCTGTTCCACTCTGCTACCACCGATCCCTTTGATCACTTGCTGACACCACCGTTACTCACTCCGTCTCCTTCTCCTCTCCGTTCACCACCTCCGATCACCGCTGTCTTCTCCCTCTCTCACACTGTCACCTCTGTTGCCTTTTACTCTCCTACTATCTCTGCGCACCGCTGACCTCCTCCGGCTCTTGCACTATCTCTCTCTCACAGGCCGTCACTCCCCGCTGCCAATGTTCACTTGCCTCCGTTCACTGTCTCCACCTCTGCACCGCCGTGCTCTCTCCAGAACTTCCGACGACCAGCTCTCACTCTCTGCTGCCTCAGGTATGTTCTTTGCCCCGTCGACTCAGCCGTCTCCAAACTTTCTCCCACTCTCTCCAGATCTCTCTTCAGACTTCACCAAAGGCCTTCTTATCTCTGATCTCTCTCTAGCGTCTTTGATCTCTCTCCAGCGCTATCAGAATCTCTCCTTTCCTCTGTCCTAAACCTCCGATCACCCTTTCCAGCCTTGACAAACTCACTCCCTCTGCTACAGCACACTTCCCCTCCTTCCTCTTTCCCCTCAGCTCACAACTAACTTTTTACCTCACTGTTTAACCGCTTTCTTCCTTTAGCCTCTCACCTGCCCCAGAAACATCTAGAGTCTTCACGTGTCTACTCTGCTCTGAGACCCTAACAACTGACTGTTGCCTAGCAACAGTACACACAGCCAAGTCTTCAAGGAATTCCCCATACTTTAAAGGTACAAAAGGTACAATTCTTACAGACATTTTCTGGGCACCTTACCCAGGGGCACCACATATGTACACACACATATTTATATGTATCTTTTTTTTTTTTTTAAAGGGATGTGTGTTGTGTACTGTATTAAATACCAAGGACCAAAGACATCCCCAATACCCCCTTTATTTCCCTGCAACCTATTACTGTTCTCTTCTCCTTCCTCTGCTCATTATTCACTTCTCTTCACACCCTTTCCCCTTTTCACACCTCTGCCAGTTTTCACTTCTCTGCCAGTCTTCACACCTATTCTCCTCTTCACACTTTATTCTCCTCTTCACACATGACTTTCCCCTCCCTCTGCTTCTTTGCACCTCCTAGAGTCATATGTCTTTGTTTATAATCTCCCATCTCCAGTCCCTTACCTTTATTCTGCTGTCAATGCTGGGACTCTCACATGCAGGGACTACAGAGCGCAGCGATGATGTCACCATTCTGCGCTTCAGTAGTTTATCCGCCCCTGCTTGATCTCTCCTTGTCCTCTCCCTCTCTGCTCTCACCTCTACTTTTCAGAAATGCATGTTTGAGGTAATGCAGGCAGATCTGTAGTTACCAATCTCTGGGAGATCTGTCTAGTGAAAGGTGCCATAGGTGTCCGTGGCGCTATTTTTATAAGCTGCTGCCTGGAGCACAAGCTCCAGGAACTACACTCGCTACGCCACTGTCCAGGTCTCCTTGTTGGAGCACAGCTGTGTTCATTACTGACTGATACAGTCTCCAAGATCTACAGGTGGTAGTGATTATCTCAACTCTGACTATCTGAGGAGACCTGGAAAACATGGACCGTTGATAGCTCATGAGGCCTGAGCTTGGCCACCCCTGTATTACACATACTACTTAGAGAGCCTTTTATTTGCATCCATCCATAGAAGGCTTGACAGCAACCAAGCCACATGCAGCTATACATTTGACCTGCTATGATTCTCTATGGCATAAAGCTGTTAGACTTGGAAATCTTTAAGCTCAGCCATTGCATCATACATTACATCACAAAGAAATTGCCATGACGTCTGTTACTAGGATAACTTACAACTGATGAAGGACAACTGGGAACTCTGGAGCCCTTTATGAAATATGTTTGCAGTTTTTCTACTTAATGTTATAAAACTAAAGCAGTCAGAATCAGGTGCTGTATTACAAAGCTTTTTTTCTAGTTAAGACCCTTCTGCACAAGTTTGTTTTAATAAACACCAACCTTTGTACTTATTTGTATGTAGCATAACAAATAAAACATTATCCAGACCAGATCGCAAAAAAGCAAACATATCCTGAGTGTCATAATTCCAAACGCAAATAATGGGAGACTTATACAGGATCCAGACGCACAAAGAACTGCAGGCAAGTACAACATATGATTACATACACAGTACAGCCTGCACAATGCAGCTACTTTTATAAACATGTTCCTTTTCTCCATCAATGGAAATGCTAGTACAGGTAGGTACTTCACTGTAGTGTATAATGGAAATGCTAGTACAGGTAGGTACTTCACTGTAGTGTATAATGGAAATGGTGGTTATGCTTTGTGCAAGCACCTTTGTGATAATGTATAATAAATGTATAGTGATAAATTAGCATCAAATAAAAAACTTTAAAAAAAAGTTGTATTTTATTTTTTAACCAACATAATGCTTAAGCAGCATTCCCATACCTTATTTATGTGTTCAGAAGATTAAATCCTAACTCAACGTTTCTGTATAGGTTGTGGAGTGTCAGCCATCAGCAGCTCACTGGTATGCCCTGTGACTGGCTGTAGTATGTAACGCCGCTGTTCTAAATGCCGATAGTTAACCTGCTGGCTTTATAATGCTGATCGGAATCCTTCTAACAGTGTCATCAACTTAACACCTGTCAGATAGAATGACAGGACGGACAGTTTGCAACAGATGAAATATGACTCCCCTGCAATCAAGAACTGTGTATAAAGTATTTTTGGAGCGCAGAACAAGTGAGAAATTGAGTGTTCTAAAGAATAAATATATAAATATATAAAGTTACAATAATTACATATGCATAATGATATACAGTTATAAATATACCAATAAGATCAAAATTTTAAATCAAATCAAATCAAATCAAAAGTAATGAAGGCTGCCAGCCAGAAAACCATATACACATAAAACAATACTGCGCTAATGATTTGGTTAAATAATGTGCCAACACTCAAAAAATTAGAACCATATAAATTTATTAAAACTAATAATAAAAAAATCAAATTACAGATAAATAAAAAACTGCAGAGGGTTTCCAATTCAATGCACTAATAGAGAATAAGGTGCAGTTGAAAGAGCACCCGGTGCATATATTGAGTCAATACAAATTACAGACAAAACACCTTGGGGTTTAACAATGTGGAGTATCCCAATATCAAGCTGAACGAGGTAGGCAATATTAGTATTGATAGGAGAGAAGCACGGACAGTCTCAAAGCAGCAAATAGATAGAGTTTGGAAATACGGGCTTACCTACTGGCAGGCATGCGTCCACGCCTGTCAGCTGAGGAGATTAAGGGTTCCCAAGCCGTTACTCTAGTAAACTGGAGCCGATAATAGAGGGTCCAGTAGATTGGCAGGGGCCACACAGGTCCTTCCAAAGTTTCTCTGCTGCTCCGAATCGTCAGGGTGGAAGGAGGAAATCACGGAAAGATAGTAGTGGTGGTATAGCTGCTTGCTGTAGTATAATAAGATCTTATATGTTTCCGTGTTTTTTTTATTTTCTCTCTCTCTTCCTCTCCCGTTGGTGCAAGTAATACACCCGGGCTAGGGGTAGTGATTTGGTTGTTGTAGGGAGTCCTCCTATAGCTGAGACAGCAGTCTCCTTGGGGGGGGGATCTGAGGTAGATATCCCACCAAAGTTCCAAGGTACTCAATAGGATTATGGGAATCGCACAGCCAGTTAAGAATTAGAACAACTGACGCGTTTCATGGCGTACAAGCCACTTCTTTAGAGGTATGTGAGAGTGTCTAATGTGGGAGGTATTTAAGCCCCCTTCCAATTACAAACATAGGAGTAAACTAATTAATGAGCGTGGCTTACAATTACATTGAATGAATGCAGAGACAGAAACCATTACATAGGGGAATTTTATGTGAAAAAACATTTTTCCTAGAGTTATTATCTGATATGAATCAACATATTCATAGGAGTTAATGGTAATAATAATAATAATAATAAAAAAGGGGAGGGAGATGGGATGGGAAAGATGTGCGTATATCTACGTATAGGCACATATGCACTTAATAAGTGTATTAAAAAGTAATGTATGGATCAGCATTTTGGGAACTACATAACATTTATATATAACAAGGTTATAGAAAATAAAATACAACTGATGAGTATATTAATAAAGAAACGTATATATAAGGGTATGTACATCAATAATAGTGACAATAGTCATATTATTTTTAGTTTTAGTTTTTAGTTTTCCCCTGAAATCAACATGGTTTGGCCCAGGAGTAACTTTCCTCACCTATTTTCAGTCTCTGAATCAGGTCCTTAATTTCAAGCTCCTTCTTAAGTCTGAATCAGGCCCAAGGTAAGGATACATTTTTAAATGTCGGTTTTACATTGCCGACATAACATTTTTTAAAGTTAAAACACTGTTGGTATTGATACAGCCAACATTATGATATTGGCTGTATCATTGTTGTATTTGTGATTGTCACTGTAGTGACCAAAACTGCTGTGGCTGGTACAAATGTTTTGCCATAAACTGTGCATACTTATGTCTGCAAATAAGGCATGGTTGCCGACTTTTGACAGCTTCCCTCCGGGAGATTCCGGAGAGAAGCTAGTGACGCATGTGGGGGCGGGGCTTAAAGACGCGGGTTATGCAAATTGTGTCATTAGGCTCCGCCCCCTGGCTCATACTGCCCCGTTTTTTAATTGAAATAGGGGTCGGGACGGGGCTTGATGCCGCAAATTGCATCATCAAGTCCCTTCCTGTGCCTAGCAACACTATTTTACTAGTGTTGCTAGGCAGGGGGGCAGGACTTGAGGCCATGGATTCAGTGAAACCACAGGCCTCAAGTCACT
>WWET01001577.1:300523-332349 GCA_011038615.1 Limnodynastes dumerilii | reverse complement strand
TTAGTAGATATGGCATTTCCAGAGCTTTTTAGTTGAGGTTTAGCAAACCATTTTCCAGTATTTTATTATAGCATATTCCAGTGTTTCAACCACAAAGAGCAGTTTTTACAGGGCCAAAGAAAAAGTGCAAAATCATTAACCGACACAGACACATATATACATACACACACACAATTGTATATATACAAGTGTGTGTGTGTGTATATACACACACACACACACACACACAATTGTAAGCAAGTAAGGCACTCCCAAACTTCTGATAATAAGCATAAGAAAGTGTCATATTTATTCCTGACATGACCTCTTTCCTCAGTTACAACAAAATAAATAAAATTTATATATGTTACTGTAGGTGTTTTAAGGTAACTTTTTATTAGTAACGTGGAGAATTGTGTTTTATATACGGTATATTAGTTGGTTATGTATACTACAAAAGTCTAGATTTATCTAAAGCTATTTATATAGACCTTTTTGCTTTCTTTTTCCCATATTTTTGGGAATTTTGCACTGCTGGGTATTTTTATATGATGGTGGAGTGTTTGTCTAGAATGCTATTAGTATAGTGAATGCTCATTCTACAGCATCTTCTGGCTGCAGCTGCCAATGACACCTGGGTCTATAAAAGTCTGGACATTTATTTTCAGGTTGACGATGCATTACTGCTAATCACCAGTACATGCTATTATCTACTATATTTTACAAACAGAAATCACTGGCATTTATTTGCAATGCATCTTCAGCTGCTTTATTTATATTCTATATCATGTTAGCTTAACTGTTATTAATATACAGTTGAATAGTAACAGATTATTAAAAGTAAACTATCACAACATATATATTATGAATCTATTAACTATTGTAGAATTTGTTACAATAAACCTTTTCTGATCCTAGAAGCTTGTGGCATGTTCATGCGCCTTAATGCCATTACTGTGTCATATGAACAAGGGTACTTTATAGTGTGGTATTATCATGTGAGCTGGGTAACCTCTGAAAATAGGAAAGCCACATTTGATTATTTGGGGGGTGCAAAAACAAAATGAATGTTAAGATGCACATTGACAGGTTTAAGGTAATCATTAAAGTAAAGATAACACATTACAGTGTTAAAAAGATTTATTGGATATGAAACAAGGATCAGTTGTATCACAGATCTCAAGAGCAGATTCTAAGGTTGTTCGTGGTTTCCTCTGACTTTTGATGAAACCAGTCATTAGCAGAACCTGCTCCAGTCTGCAATCCAGGCTGTCTTTATCCCATCTGTGCTCTACTGGATAGTGCAAGATTTTTGCTTCCTGATGACCTTCTCAGGTTTTTGTCCTTCTTTCATTTTCTTCACCATTTCTACAATCTGACCAGGGAATTAAATAGCAAATTTTAATAAATAAATACATGATAATAAAAAAAATGTAACCACCACACTTCCCCATAAAGCAAGTTCATAGTAAACAATGTTATTTTTACCTTCAAATATAGCAGTTTAATTTCTGTAACAAGTTCTGCAGTACGCAAATCTAATGAGGCACGGTGCTAATTACAGCATTGAGAAGTTTGTAGGTGCAAACGAAACCCATAAGAAGCTTACTCTACACTGAACGGCACCTTTATTGTATTCAGCACAGAACGAGCCTATCCTTTTTACTAAGCATTGCTATAACATTTATTGGAAAATTTGTGAACGGAGACACTGAAACAACCGCAGCTGTGCATCCGCTGGGCTAGCCACACGATTAGATGACAGCTTGTACCCGACTGCGGACTTCTTCCCCTTCCAAGGGTCAGGTAATTCATAGATTGCTATTGATACAACGTACTGTTAGGGTTCCTCACCTCTCCAGTATATCATTACGTATACAAAGACATGGATGCGGTTTGCTTATGTTATATGCTGGGACTCTTTTAGGGTTCCTTAATACCATCTTATTAGCAGACCACTGCTTGTATCAATCTCATTTACTATTATATCAGCCTGTTGATTTATTTCATAAAATGACATGGTTTGTTCATGCAGGAAGTACAATTGCATTGAGAGCACTACGGGCCTGATTCAATTAGCATCGCGGGCCACAATAGACGGGAAAATGTTCGGTGTTTATTTTCCCGTCTATTACGGTAGCCGATTTTTATACACATCTCTATGAGGCGCGTATTAAAATATAAGAAAAAAAAAAAATTTGCACAATTAAATATTTGTTTTAAGTGTGTTATAAAAATATTTAACTTTTGTATTTTTTTTTTTTACTTACTGTAGTTGGGATGCCATTTTTCTTGTGTCACTCATCAACGCCAATACAACTAATTAGTTCCCTACCTCTATAACTTCTTAGTATTGTTCAAGTGACAGAAAACAGCACAATTTCCTCTGTTACAGCAGCTATTTTGATTGTTTTTTTTTTTTTTTTTTTACAATGTTTCAGCTATTTTGATTGTTTTTTTTTTTTTTTTTTACAATGTTTTATATATTGCTAGGTTATATTTTGCCAAATTTCGCTAACAATCACTTACATCATCAGCGTAAGGAAATCCACCACATTCCAATTTGGAGAAGATCAACTCGTTATTGACTTTCACTTCAAAGCTCCCTATAAGAAAAGGAAAAAAATGTAGTACAGTATTACCATTTCATAATGCCTCAGACTAACCCGTTCCACCCCAAATCCAACAATCTTAGCCATTCGTTCAAATTTTATTTAGAATAGAACTAAATACTAATTTTTTTTTTTATTTTTTTTTTAAGAGAATCATATTTTCCAACCAAATACAGAATTACATATCACCGTTAAATCAACTTTGTCTCCCTCCCCAACATAGAATGCAGCAGCAGACAAGAGTCACTTGGCATATTCTGTCTGCCCAGTCCTCACTGGTGGCTTCTTGAACGCAGTTCTACATCTTGACTAGTTGACTGTGGCCATAATGAATTGCACAGTCAGCAACAATTAGCTTATTGTCTTTGTGGATTATATATTTTATTTATTATATATTTTACCAGAAATGCAAATCTGGATGTTAGCCATTTACCTATATATGCAAAGATACTGTTTCTTATTAAACATTATGGCATAAGAAACAAATTGGTGGCCAGTTACAGAAACTGTTGTGCAGTATACAGTGTAGATAAAATAGCACTATCCATAGCAACAAGATTATAGCCATCAGGGACTGACACAGGGTTAAAGTGGTGAGGGATGGGGTCAAAACTCTCCTTATAAATAACCTTAAAATATAACTACACACACGCACACTATACCTGCTTATGAACTCTATATTATACTACATATAAAGTTATAATGCTCCTTTATGAGGACAGCTTTAATTAGGAAATATTACATTAGTATGGACCATGTCAATCACAGTCATGTCTTAAAGATGCAGCCAATTTATACTGAATGACAGAATACAAACAGTCTGGAAGGGACTGTTACCCAGCACTGGTGTACATAGTTCAGCTGAGCCAGTTATCAGTGTCTCCAACAACAAAGTGTGCAGCTGGTGACACAGACCAAACATGACACAGGCTGATATTTCAGGGGAAGGGAGGGTGGATCCAGGAACAGGAAGGAGGGGGGAAGAAGCAGAACACAATAGTGTGGTCAGGGATTAGCACTTGTGTCTCACAGCAGTGAGATCATAAATGTGACTCCTGGTAAATGCCTTATCTGTGTGGAGTTTATATGTACTCCCCATGACCGAGTAGGTTTCCTCCCACACTTCAAATACACGCTAGTGAGTTAATTGTGTGTGTCAGGGAACTTACAGTGTATAGCTCCATTGGGGCAGGGACTGATGTGGTGCTATATAAATAAATAATAATGAACCGGAACCAGACTTTCCACAAGGGGGCGTGTTTTCATCACTAGCACATATACACCGGCGCCACTTTTCAAAGACGGAACTGGAACCTCTGAATCTAGTATTCCATCCGGGAAAAAATTCAGACAGCAGGGCGGGACGCAACCAGTACAGTAAGAGCTGGCTTCAGTCCTTACATACTGTCCAGCACTCTGCGCTGTCCCCATTTTACATTGGGACAGTATGGAAAAAGTAGGGTAGGGTCCTTGGAGCTCAACTTCATACAAACGAGGGGAGCAGCCTCCCCTTGCCCGCAGAGGTTAGAATAAAGCAGGAAACCAGTCTAGATTAGGTCCAATAATAACAACAACAATGTGATACATACTAAAGCTCAGAAGTCTCCTTGATAAATATTGCCATTATAACCTAGGGGTAGGGGGTGTTTTCAGCTGCTCAAGAGGCTCCTCCACCTATGCACCCCAAACCACTCACATTATATAATGAAGTAGTTCATGAACAAGTAAATAAGAAGTTGACTTATTTTCTATTGCTTAACAATTTCCAAAAAATGACAGAAGACAAGTCAGTGCACTTCTTTGTTTATGTTTACGGAAGTATTTGATAAGCTCTACTAGTGAAAATTACAGTTACTTAAAAGAGAAATATTAACAACTATATACTCACCAATCCTGCCCACACTACCAGAGATCTCCGCATCAGGTACATGCTCTTTGATTATAGATGCAAGCTCCCGATAACGGCCCTCGTAGCCTCACCTACCACTAGGGGAAAACATGTAAAACATATTACATATATGCTTATCATGGCTACTGCATAGTTGCTGATATGGCAGTTTAGGGGTGGGGTTTGATGAGAAATTAATGCAAGTCCTGCCTAAAGTCCCACCCCAACTGGTTAGTACAGTGATTCATATTACTAATAATGAGGAAGGGCATGATGATGTCATTTGTCTTCAAGCCCCACCCTATTCTTAGTAACACTATAGATCACAGTATTGACAGCTATAACTTGAGTGATATGCATTAAATGCAGGGGATTTGCCTGCTCTCCTGAACTTCAGGAGTCTTCCACATATTCCAGGATTGTTAGCATCTATAAGACAATTGTCATTTTAATATTTGGTAAAATAGTGGCACAATATATTACAATATATTCCATGTGAGTTCTTAAAACACAATATTTATGAATTACATACATAGGATCTGCTATGCCATGTTTGTGGATTTAAGATAAACACCAACATATCAACTATCTATTTTTCTTTTGATCTAGAGTAGCCAACTTGTTTATTATTGATTAGTAATACAGCACAAACCCTCAGCTTCCAAAATAAATTCGGTTCATATCATGTTCAAAAATAAATAAACATAGGATATGATGGCGTGGGCTATCAATAATTGAAATAAAAATCAATTTGACACAGGTAGTTACCATAGTAACTGATTGTTGGAAGCTCAGGAGCAAAATATTGTGTAAGTAACGGAATAGGTCATATAAACATTCTGTATGCACATAAAAAAATTTGCTTTGCCTGCATTTTTTTTTATTATAAATAAACCCTAGATTGAGTGTTTGTGTGTGTTAGGATATTTAGATTGTAAATTTCAATAGGGTAGGAACAGATGCAAAAAACAAACAAACATGTAATCACAATATATCAGCATATAAAGTTATATATAATGCTCATCTCCAGTAACTATATAATGATGAATTTTCTAGTCATAAAATATTTTGGAGTTGTAGTATGCACAGGTCTGGTGTCCAGAATAGTTAGATATAGTATAAACATCCTATTCCTGGAAGTTTTGGTCAGGTCACATTAATGAGGTGTAGTTTGTCATGCCACTACAGACTACAATAACAATGTATTATGAATTACACAGCAGTCAGGTTATACAGTACATGGCATGTATAGTGTACATGTATGTTTATACAGAGCTGCATTTTCTAATTCTAGTATACATGCACCTCCAACAGCTGACTAAATATTCATAATTTATACATTATCTTTGCAAAATGTTTCACACAGTTGAAGTTATACGTTATCATTGTACCCAACATAAGTCTTTCAGAAGAAAACTAATCAACAATCTCTGCTATGAAATAACATTCAATACTGACCAGGACTGAGAAATGAACTAGCTCCATGGATTCATGGTTTATTACAGCTTGAGCAAGCTAAAAACCTGGAAAATCTTACCAGTACTCCACATGAATCTGCATAGCTTGGCCTTTGGTTTGCATTGTGCTGTTCTGTGTGCGGAATGATGCTGGGGGCTGTGCGCTTACTATTTAAGGCAGCTGAAGGGAGTGGTACGAGATGAGCCTGCTTTGGAAATGTGCCTAGTCATTCCATTAGTGGTTTCATGTTCATATGTAACGTTAGTTACCTGAATGTAGCTAAACAATGCAGTAGATAAGGCAAGGCACGCACACTGCAGCATGCAGGCAAGGCTCTTCCTAGACATTCACAGCCTCCCTTAAAATAACTACTAGCACACTATAAAGAAAATGTACTCCTAGACTTTCACACGGAAGGATTTTATAAATGCAGACATCACAGGATAACTGTGGCATTGCCCATAGCAACCATTTAGATATCTTATTCTGAATTCAACATCGGAAAAACGGGCCTTGGTCAGGCCACTTCAAGGGTGTGACCACATACCTAGCACCCCTGATAATGCTAGGCAGCCCTTTAACCCCCTATCCTGTGTCAATAAGTGACATCCTGTACTCGTTCATTGGCTGCGCTGATCACGTAGTAATTGATCTAGTCCCAATTTATCCTTATCAGGTCAAAGGTAAAAAGGAAAGAAAAGATAATAATAATAATAATTAATAATTGCTTTCAGTTAATCCAGAGAAATAATTATAATGAATGTGGGATTATAATAAAAATATATGTTCCGTGGGCTATGGCCGGGTGAAATCTGGAACCACACTAACTGAATTGCCGGAATGAGTCCTCCCACTGCAGCGCCACCTATTGTTTGTAGCTTACAATGAATCATCGTGCACTCCAAGATGAACAGGCTATACACTGATAATTTCTCGTGCAAAAGAAACACATGTAATATACACATGCTCCACCTGGTGCAATCGTTGTATCCGATTATTTTATTAGTATTTGCATGATTTTTTTTAAGACCGTGTGTTTACAGATTAGATTACTGTAATATATGTTACCCAGTATACACTTACTCATTATCAGAAAAGATAGAAATTACTTGGAATTGCTCAGTGGGCACTATAATCTTCCAGATGAGCCCACAATCCCCATTCAGGCTGAAAATAGTAAAGTATGTGTATTTGTGTATATTATGCAATATAGAAAAATATTTTGTTTGGCTTCAGGGTCAGATAGCTGAATAGACCTGTGGGACTTTCTTTAACTTGAGATATTTAAAGCTACACTCCTTTTTTTTTATCAGTTATTTCAACTAATAGACTGCTAGGTTGAAATGTAACATTCCACACTTAATTAAAGCAGATCAATAACAAACCATAATTTTTTGTATGTTTCTACAGTAATCTGAAAAAATTAGTTGAATTTTATCTTCACTTTGGTCTAATTCAGAGTTTGGGAGTAAGGGCAAAACAAGTTCAAGTGTACAGCTCGGCTATTTTGCAAAGTTAGGGGTGCTAATTAATTAGAAATATGTTGCAAGAGGGAAAATATTTTACTTTTGCACATATAACTTAAATACAGCATAGCTTTAGGTTTAGTCAAGCTCTGAATCAGCCCCTTTGTGTCTAACAAAGTTTCTGTGAAATATGTATAATAATTATTTACTTAATTTATTATACTAATAGCACAACAGTGACTTCAATAAGTAGAATATGAATAGGTAATTCTTGTCACAATCTCAATGTAGTATTGATCTATGCTAAAAAAAACTGTCACATATATGATCTTTGAAATATGTAAATAGATAATATCAAAGTAGCGTGGATTGTGTTATCAGTATGTGAAAGCCAATGATCCACAGCGGATGTTTCACACTAGAATGTGCATAGTAACCAAAAGTTTCAACATATATACATTGTGCAAAATGTGGACATTGCAGAAATACCTGTTTCTTCACAAAGAACAAATGTTGTGATGAAAGGTCTGTTGAGTAATCCAACTTAAAGATTAGTAAATAAACAATTTTAATCTAAAATTTTGTGACATACAGATTTCCATAATCTATCCAATCCTATAGATCAGAAAATGTCTGAATTTGGTCCATTGTGCCTGATCCAGACTGGAACATAGGACTGATGGCATATATCTGCGTACATTTACACCGTGCATGCACATAACAAACGTGTAAGTGCAATGTTTCAGACCAGCTTACAGCTGTGACCGCCTGTGGTAACTATGGAAAGAAGAGGTGGGCTAATGTTTAGAATGTTCATTAAGGTCCTGTTCCTGCAAATTAACAGAAACATAAATCAGTTGCAGCCAAATATTTGTCTCAAGTCACATTGTGGACCAAATCCTAAATAACACGAGCACCAAGATGTACCAGGACGGAATTCTGTATTCAAAGGATCCATATCCTTCCTGGTATGTAGTACAACGGCAGGGGGGATGGTGCTGGTGCATTGGCATTTAACCTTCCAAACATTGTACTAAAATGATGAAAATCTTGAGTATGCATTATTCTGTATGTTGTTTATAAAAGATATATATATTACATTTAATTTCATTTGATATTAATTTCATCCATGACTATATTTTTTAGTACTTTCATTTGTCAAGTCAAGCATAACCGCCATTTACATCATACACGACAGTGAACTTTCCAGTACTTACATTTGGATCACTAGAGAAGAGACTTTATCTGCGGCATCTATTGTGCTTGTTATGTGTCCATATATACTTGTGTACCTATCCTGAACTGCACTTTTTTCCGAAATAACATGCAAGAGAATTTCACATAAAAATATAAGTTTAACAGATATCAAAAATCCATAAGAAAAATATCTCAAAAACATGTAAATCACAACAAAGTTCTCAAAAAAAGGGGTGCTCATCGGCAGCTTAATTTCTACCATTTTTCAGTAGGGGCCACCATCCCGGGTATTCCGTCGTACTGCTATCCATTTATCATGGTTATGGGACTGACTTTATTATGTTTTATATATATATATGATTACATGTTTTCAGAGATTTTATTTTATGGATTTTTTTTTATGTCTGTTTATTAAGCCCATATTTTTATGTGAAATTCTCTTATTTCCCCATGGCAGGTTACATTTATTGGATCAGATCTACATCCACTGAGTGGGTCTTATATGAATTTAAACTTTATATTACTACACTTTCATTTAATATAAATTACCAGCACTTTGTACTATTGTAATTTAGGGTACACCAGCGCCTTCCAGAACACGCCTACCTCCATATCTTGCATTAAGGTAACTTGAGGGTTCAGTCCATCCAATCGCTTTAATACAGTTCTATAGAGCTTTACAGAAGTAGAATTGATACTTGATTGTTTAAAATGGGTTGCCAAAAAACAATATAATAAATAAAAAGGAAATCTTTAACTTATATACAATAAAAAGTTTATTGCAATTAAAATTCATAATAACTACAATACTGAAGGACTGATATATAAATAGGTTGTGTTAATAAAAAATACATATTTAATTAATACATTTGGAATGATACTTTTGAATATCCTATTATAAGCAGATAGTTACGTTCTATGCATTTCTACTAATCATTTAGTATATTACTGTTAGTATTGTTATCCTAGGAGAAGAATGTAAACAAAGTAAAAAAAAATATTTTTAAATTGTATTTGTTAAAGAAGTTACCTAAACCAAAAATTAAACTTCTTGTATTAAAAATATTATATAGTTTGAACCAAATACCTAGACATCATGGTAAATACAAAGGTATATAGAGTTTTGGCACAAAATTATTGTCTGTCCCCTCTTCCCTGTTGTGCTGCCTTTCTGAAAGAGACCCAGTTGGCACTGTGAAATGTCAGGGAGCCTCTGTGACCCAGGTAAGTGTAAACAGATCTGGCTAGATTTACTAAGCTGTGAAAAAGGAAAAGCGGAGATGTTGCTCATAGCAACCAATCAGATTCTAGCTCTTGCTTTCATATTACAATACATACTAGAAAATGTCAGCTAGAATCTGATTGGTTGCTCTTGGAAACCTCTACATTTTTCATTCCCGCAGCTTAATAAATTTGGCCCCTAGTCTTCTCCCAGAAAGTGACATTTAGGCACATGAATGGATGTTTTCACATGCCATTCACTTAGTTTCATTGTAACTAAGTCACATCCTCAAGCTCACTACACAAGTAGTCGGCAACTGTGACCATGCATGATATATTTAACATACAAGTTCTGACTCATCAGTGAGCTCCTGTACTCTATTCAAAGTTCATTCCTTCAACATAACAACAACTTTCAACACATGAATTACTATAGCAATATTTGTCCTAATGCTAATCCATAATTCACAGGGTCAGTCAAACCCACTTAGTAATGAAGGACCTACATCACGTTGTAGTATTGATCTTCACTCCATACAAGTTACATGACCAGCAGAGTTCTCCTTAGTCACAGCATAGCATTGACAGGTTGTGGATTTAACCCTTCAGTGCCAGGACTTTCATTAATGTCCCCTCGGAGCAATGTTTCATCTGTTATATTCTCATTCCTTTTCAGCTCTTTGAAAATAGAAAAAAATAGGATATAGTTCTAGTAACATGTAGGGGTTAAACGCAGAAAGTGAAGATGGCGGATTTATTCTTAAGCTATAAAGGCGTAAAGCTATAGGGAAGTGCAGCAATAATAATATAATAAGGAAGTGCATTCATGAGGAAATACCATAAGAGCAAGAGAAAGACAAGAGGTACACAAAGACATACATCTCTACATGACAACATGTAAATGTACAGATTTGCCTTTTGTGATTTGTAATTTGTGCAAATTAAATACACAGGTTTAGAGCTTGTTGTGTTTAGTAAATCTGGACCTATGTTGTCTTCAATCAGTACAAACATGGTAAGACGTCCTTACCCCCAGTACTTGATATATGCCTTTTTAAATTAGTGCTTGTACAGAATTTAGCTGACATTCTCTATTATGTAAAAAGAAAGTGAGTGCTAGAATTTGATTGGTTGCTATAGCCAACATCTCCACTTTTCCAAACCCACAGCTTAGTAAACCTGGCCCTAACAATCTTACCTGGACTACCATTTGTTTACTTTTTTGCCTAGTAGGAACTGTAGGACATTGATCTATTCATCAGTTCTGTGTTATATGTTATGTGTGGCTGTGTTCACTTCAATTGTTTATGGACAAAAGTGACATCGGGCCTGATTCACACTTAAGAAAGCATTCAGTTCTTAAATGTACGCAACTAGTAGCAAGGTGACTCCCACAGCACGCCCCCAGTTTTTAAGTTCTCAAGAGACTTCCGAATGCCATAGGGCTCCCTTATCCTAAGGTTCATAGTTGTGTGCGTAGGACGTCTAATTATGAATGTTACCGCATAACCATGCCCAGATTTGCCCATTTAAATACTTCCCTCCACCCAATCTTCTTATCTGCGGACTTAATTATTCCCGGCACGCCCCATCCTGTGTAAGTTATTACGAACCCAGCGGCATTAGGTTCGTAGTGGTGATTCACAGCATTCCTGTTCTTAAGTCCAACGTAGATTGCGTATAAAAGTTACTACGCATGTGCAGTACATCCCTTCCTAAATATACGCACCTAAATCCTGCAGATTCTTAACTGTGAAGGCCCATCATTTGGGATAGCGGTAGTTATAGCGGTAGTTTATGTAGTGTGTTTATAAGAATTAATTCACAGTGTTTGGCTCTGCTGTTTCAAACGGGTGAACTTTCTATTTCTCTTTTTAACATCTAAGGACTAGCACACAGCTGTCATCCCAACATTCCCTTTTCACCTTAACAATGGTGCATACATGGTACATATTAGCATAGGCACCAGTAAATATCAAGCTGACGACATAGCACTGCTGTTGCTCCTGACAGGCTGTGAGAGACAACTTGTCAGCATATCCATGGTAATGGGAAACCAATGCTTCATTAAAGTCACTGGGGAAGATACTCAGCAGCTGCCCAGTCTGTTCTAACACTTCCAATGATTTTCGGTCACTTTTTTGCACTTGTGCACTCAGTGACCTACTGTGCATGTTCCGGATGGAGAGGGAGCACAAGTTGCCCACCATTATCTGAAGTTCTTCCAGCTCCCTTTGATATTGGGTCACAGTAGCATATTTGTAGTTAGATATGGCTAACTAGTCCTGTTTAATGCCCCCCCTCTTCCAGCCACTGTCTGTGTTCTATTTTTCCGTCCCCTTCCTCCCCTTTCTTTTCTTTCCACATTTCGCTGTTCTTGTTTCTTCCTTGTCCCTTTTTATACTCTTATATGACTGAATAGCAGCCTAATTCCAGTTAATGAACCAACAGTGCTATTGTACTTCTGTGTACTATTAGGCTTGTCAGTTCTGATTAATGCCACTCGCACTGTATCTATTCTGTCTGATTTGCCTGTTGTAATACACAGTGCTAAGGAGACTCTTTACTTCCTCCTAATATGATTTTTAAATTGTTGAATAAATAATTTACAAAAAAAAATATTTGAATACACAAAACATGATATTACAAGGTCAGAATAAACGTATGTGTTGTATTTTGTTTTTTTGTTTTAATTTGTTTAATGTCCTGTATATCCAGACATGCTGCCTCCCTAATCCTACATACCTGGAAGTTTTAGATATCTGCAGCATTTATTACATTGATGTTTTGTGCAGAAGTTTCTAATGGCATTATCACCCAGATTTGCTGGTCCAAATATCATATCATGTGATCTGTTGGAAAAAACCAGAAAGTTTCATGTGTAAGTTTACCTATGGATTAGATTACTGCAGGTAACCTTTATTGCAGGGTTTCCGACTTTTAACGGCTTCCCTCAGGGAGATCCCAGAGGGAAGCTATAGATACATGCAAGGGACGGGGCTTAATGGCGCGATTTATGCAAATCGTGTCATTAAGCCCCGCCCCTGACTATCAATTACCCATATCGGGTTTTCATAGGGATGGGATTGGGGCTTGATGACGCAATTTGCCTCCTTGTCCCCAGCAATACTAGTAAACTAGTGTTGCCAGGCAGGGGGGCTGGACTCGAGGCCGTAGTTTCATGGGGCCTCATTTACAAAAGTCGATTTTGCTAAACTCCTGGGACTTTTCTGGCGATTATGTTCCAGGACTTTAGCCTTTAGCAAAATCGAAACGGCAAACATCGCAGACCCAAACTCGTCCAGATGTTTGCCATGTTAAAGATAGCCCAGCCCGGATTTACTAAAGGCGATTTTGCTAAATCGCCTCTAGTACGCCCAGCAGTCATCTATCTTGGGATGTCTTGCTAGGTGTTCTGGAAGTGTTGAATGAAGTCCTGGGAATGTTGATTGTAGAGCGCCCCTCTTGATTGAAGAATGCACTGTATCTTGATTGCTGGTCTCCATTCTGGGCCTCTTCTTCATGTTGACACGCAGTCTTCATACAGGTCTGCCGCCGCCTGTTGCCCCGTCGTCCTCCTGCATGCTGTCCCTTCAGTGGTGCTGATGCTTATGAGCATCTAGCCACTAGGGGACCCCTTTTATAGTGTCTATGACATCATAGACACTGCCCAAATTTTGTGAGTCTCCCGGGCATTCAGGGAGAGTCGGCAACTATGTTTTATCGTCATTGAGTTCAATTGAACTAAACTACAGAAAAACATATATCCAATTATGATTACTGGTTGCTAATAAACATATAAACTATATTATAATAGGCTGCCTTTTTACAAACATTATATAAGATCACTAAATGATTGTGATTCTTATGTTTTAACATGTGAAAATTGTAGTGTCATCTTTAGCAGTTACTAAAGCATAAGATACATGCCATTATGTGGAATCGGAGTAATTAGGAAGAGGACTGGTAATGGTGGACAATAAAAAAAAAAATAAGAATTCAGAATATTGATATATGCTATAGGTTATAGCAAAAAGTGAAAACCATTGTCTCTGTATACTTCACTAATCATATTATAGTAATATGTTTCTTCTATCAGGAGACAATATGTGTCCTTCCAAAAATTATACCAATCTCAATTGCTGAATATATGAATAATTCACATTATAATGCCACAAGTGGTAGCTCTCCCCATTCACATGATTACACCACAAAGAGTAGATACTCTCTATTCACATGATTATGCCACAATGAGTAGATACTCTCTATTCACATAATTACACCAGAAAGAGTAGATACTCTCTATTCACATGATTACGCCACAATGAGTAGATACTCTCTATTCACATAATTACACCGGAAAGAGTAGATACTCTCTATTCACATAATTACACCAGAAAGAGCAGATACTCTCTATTCACATAATTACACCAGAAAGAGCAGATACTCTCTATTCACATGATTACACCACAAAGAGTAGATACTCTCTATTCACATGATTATGCCATAAAAATTTCGAGCCCCCAAAGCTAGTATAACTTTTATGTTTGTACAAACTGTATCTTAGTCATTTCTAAAACAAGATTCTGTTGATTTTTTATCAGTGTGACCGTCACTCTTATGAAGCCATTTCTCACCTGTGTTCCCCGGCTTTAATAACAGATGGATCTGTCAGGTTCTCACCAACACCTTAGGGAAACAAATATGTATAGGTTAATACTGTATAACAACAGTGTGACAGAAACAGTGTTTCATGCTATGCCTCACTCTTCTACTGATTATCATCCCAGGGTACAGAGTTTCAAGTCTAAATAACAGTCTATGCATCATGACTCATAAAATAACCTCATAACCATAGCCAATACCTGGTCCTCTACTATATATGGAAAAAACTGACAAATGCTATTGTTCTGTGCAGAATAAACTGGCTCAATCTACCTTTGTTCATTTGCACATAAAGGTCACGTAGCCTTTGGTATTTTGTTTTGGGAAAGGGGGCATCTAATCTAAACCTAAACACAGGTAGCAGCGGCTTCTGCAAAGATTAAGTTCCCTGATGACACCCTTAGGCAGAACTGGCCCTAGCCAATATGGTGCCATAGGCAATATTATGGCTGGCGCCCCTAGCAGATAATGATAAAACTTTGCGTTTATACGCGGACACAAAATACATAGAAAGTGACAGCAGATAAGACCAAAATGGCCCACCCAGTCTGCCCAGTTGTTTATATAAAGCTTCATTAATAAAAGTTTTCATAATATGCATGACTGCAATACCAACTGGTGGAGTGTCCTGCAATCATGTGTGCGCTCCACGAGGCTGTGACGCTTAAGATGACTGGGCATCTGACGTCACACACTCTGGCTCACTGTCTTGACGCACAGCAGCCAGAGCTAATCAGCGTTTCAGAGAGGAAGCGCATCGTCCTAGTCTCTTCCCCCTGCAGTGTATGATTAGTTTGTTCTGAGTCTGAATGAGCTAATCAGAAGCAGCAGGGGGGTAGAGATGGTCTCAGCCATATCCACTGATGCCCGCTGCCTACTGCCGCAGAAAAAGTCTGATTGTCCAAATTCTATAAGTAAGTATGCATATGAGCCAGCCGGGGCCAGGGTTGGAGGTCCCGCTCACTTCTTAAAATGTCCCTGTTAGGGAAGGCCATGTGCTTAGGCCAGAAATTGTATGGTGAGTATTCATGTATAAGCACTTATTACATAGCAAAAACCAGTTGCATTACATGATGCATCAGCTGTGCTGCATAAGAGATTCAATAAACGATAATGGGGTAGTATATAAAGTTTGTGGCATGTACCACGAGCTGCTTGCTAATATGTAATGCATATGTCAATATGGAACCCAATAAGTGAAAAATGTCAGACCTAATTAAATAAAAACCTGTTGTTGGGTCACTCACACTTTGTAACCACCACTATTGGTAATGATTCCATTAAGCCTCAGTCCAGTAGATACTAAGGATGTCTTCTGATAAATAAAAACTTTTGTAGTGCTATTGGTACTGACTGTACCTGTAGGGCTGACTGTACCTAGTAGTAAGACACTGCACAGATTTTTGTCCTACTTCCCTGTTAAACCAGCCCTTGTGCCAAATGGCCTAAACTTGGCTATAAACACTGCACTCACTACCCATTATTGTTACAGTTCAGACAGGTAAATGCCAATGCCATTAGGCCTCCTTTTTTCCAGTCTAGGCTTTTAAGTACTATTAAAAAACACCAGAACAAACCATCAATATATGTAAAATGTGCTTATGCCAGTAGATATAATAATAACTTGCAAACAAAATATAATATTTATCAGTCAAAAAAGGAGATTCAATTTGCAGGCTGACAGAAGGAGGTGAAACCTTGCTAATAAAAACAAACCTACAAATAGCCATTGTTTACTACTGAATTGATAAAAAAAAGTAATTAGCACAATTAGTGCACCTCTGCACTGGAAGGAGCTTCCTTCTTCAGTCAAACTCTCCTAAATTGTAGGTCTTCAAGTGCTCATTCATAATGTACCTGTTCAGACTAGCCTATCCCTTCTCCACTTAAGATCCTCACTGCATCCTACATCTATCCCTTCTTCTCCTTCCTTCCCCCTCTCCTCTGCTCACACCAGCAGTCCACCTCTTTTCCCCTAATTATGTCTTCTGTAAGTTATCCCTCCCATTTAGAGTGATAGCACAGTGAGCTGGGCCCTCCATCCTAGTGTTGTTCCTTCCTTCACCACTCCCTCCACACTTTGTACCCTCTTGTTCCCCTCTGCTACCCTTTTACCCCATCCCCACGTGGTGGCTCCCTCTCAATTTCTGACTGTGCTCTATCGCCTCCTCCCTGATCTATCAAGCTTAACACCTCGCATTTTGCCTTGCTGTCAGTGCTTGCTTCACTTTATTGTATTTTTGTGAGATTTTTATATATTTAATATTTATATTGCATTTTATTACGTACCGTACTGTCCATCCCTACCCTGTATGTCTGTACTGTATTTTGTTGTTGTATTTTGTACGCCGCTGCGGACCCCTTGTGGCAGCTTATGAATAAATGATAATAATAACTCTACATGACCTACATGAGTTATTTTTTCTGGGTTTGGTCATTTTGGGCTCTATATACCACTACAATGGATCCGAAATGAAACAAACAAGATGTGCTTTAACTGTAGACTTTCAGCTGTAATTTGAGGGTATTTACATCCAAATCAGGTAAACGGTGTGGGAATTACAACGGTTTCTATATGTGCCTCCCACTTTTTAAGAAATGTCTTAATTCTAAATATTTTATATATTGTTATATATTACAAAAACGTAGTAAAAAGTAGTTAAAATATAACCATAATTTTCCATAAATAGTATTTACTATTTAAATATTTTCACATTATACAAGGGATCTAGATAATTCGTAATGGTAATTGTTTTGTTATGATTAAAAATAACCTAGTAGTCCAGTTGACCAATCGAAGAGCAAGAAAGTACCTTGTAGGTCCAGTACCAGAAATTCTCCTCTTGTGTACTCATAAGTCCAGTGGCTAAAGGCCAGCATAGTTTTCTCCAGCCTATTGGATGGGACACTTTCATTACCAGTGTTGTTATTGTATTTCCTAAACCTTCCTGCCATATATTCTTCAACCGTGAACCATTGGCCAACTGAGTGACAGTACAGGAGGAACACTTCCAGAAATCTGCCAACAAATAAACTTTAAATGAGCTCTTCAAAGTTCAAAACTTCTATACAAATATCATTTCAGTAACCATAGGAATTAGTACAGCTGCAAAATTTATAATATCACTTACTTTGGGGAGTATGGGATTGTTTTTGGTTTCATCTGGTTGAAAGCAAATAGTAATTTCTGAGCAGCTCTCTGTTGCTGGATTTCCTAAACAGAAAAAAAATTGGGGATTAAATAAAAATATATAATAATGCCACCAAGGATTTCTCTCTAAGCTCATCTCTTGGTCTCTCAGTGGAGTGATTCTTCTACTAAGGCCTATTTCACAGCTTCCACGCACCTTAACCAATCTCCTGGATCCTCTTCAGTCTGGCTTTTGTTCTCAACACTCTACCAAAACTGCACTAACTAGGGTGGCCAATGATTTAATCACCGCTAAATGTAAACGTTACTATTCTCTTCTAATTCTCCTGCATCTTTCTGCTGCTTTTGACACTGTTGACCAATCTCTTCTCATACAAATGTTACAGTCCCTAGGTATTCAGGATACAACCCTTTCCTGGTTCACATCCTACCTCTAATCATTCTTTCAATGTTCACTTTTCTGGATCCACCTCCCCTGCTCTCCCTCTATCTGGGGTGTGGATTCCCACAAAGAACAGCCCTATTTCGATAGTGCTGTTCTCTCCCTCTCAGATAGGGTAAGTGGAAACCCTTCCATTAGGCTAACCCCTCCCTTCCCCGCAGCCTGATGTCATCCGCGTGTGAGGCGGGTCCTGCGAAAATGAATGACATACTCACCCATTCATAGGGAAAAAATTCTAAGAAGGCTGTCTATTCGAAATAGACACAGCTGAAAAGGAACTTATGCCTGTCTCTATCTCTAAAAGCAGTCCATCAGAGCAGGGACTGCAATCTGTTGGAGTGCCACAAGGCTCAATCATAGGTATACTGCTCTTCACCAACTGTCCTCCCACTATCTCAAAATTAATCTTTCAAAAACAGAACTAATCTATAATTCTATAATAAAAGTTACACACCTGGGGCCGGATTTACTAAGCTGCGGGTTTGGAAAAGTGGAGATGTTGCCTATAGCAACCAATCAGATTCTAGCTCTCACTTTCTTATTACATACTAGAGAATGAACTTCTGCACCTGATCATACTGTGAGCTGACAGCAGAAATGTGTCTGGAAAGACTGTATAATTACGCTCCCACACCTCAGGTTTTCTCTGACATTACTGGGGGGATGTTAACTCAGGCAGTTGGCGCACAGTCTAGTACAGTTACGGCTCCCGCTGCGCAGGTATCGGACGAGGTTTTACAGAATTCTAACATTTCTCTGTTACCAGGTGTCTGCTCCCGCAGCTCACATGAAGGATGCTGGGAATCAGGCGTGCTTGGATGCGGAGTTTGCAGGGATGTCTACCCCAGGAGAGGAGCAAGGTGATCAATGTGACACTACCAACCCAGGTGAGTTAGTGCCATATTCCCGCGTAAACCGCTCACTGTTTTTATATGATGAGTAGCCATGGGTACCTCCAATTCCTGCATAAATCCCAGTGAAGTGGTGAAGCTACTGCACAAATCACTTGGGGGTGGGGGCTCAGGGAGTGGAAAAGCATCCTCAGATACATGGGCTATGAAAAGTGTTAAAGACCAAATATACGCAATCTACGTAACAAAACAATACGTAGATTAAGTAAAATAGTTATTACGCATACGTAGTAGCTGTTATTGGTAATTACAGACATATGTGGAATACGCTCGGGGGTGTGAATCCGGGCCCGAGTCTGCTTTTCATTTGCTTCCGTTGCATCCCGAGTCCTTTCAGTTCATGGGCTTTCAGATGCCAAAGGGTTATTTTGTGGACTGCTGCCTGCCCATGGGTTGTGCCGTCGTCTGCGCCTTCATCGAAAGGTTTAGCTAATTTCTCCATTGGTGCATCCAGGTTGGGGGCAACCATGATGGCATTGCCCACTACCTGATGACTTTCTTTTCATTGGCCTGCAGACTCTGGGGTTTGGATAAAGCGGTTTTTGTATTTTGGTGTCCCTGTTGCGCCCGAAAAAACAGAAGGCCCAACTAGTTGCTTAGCTTACCTTGGCATAGAAATCGGTTTGGTGGGCAGAGTTTGCTGTCTGCTGATTGAAAAAGTTCACTGGTTGCAGGACACTCTCTTGGAATCGCAGGAATGGTAGAAAGTCATCCTTTAAGAAATTCCAGTCCCTACTGGGGCTTTTAAACTTTGCGTGCAAAGTTATCCCCAAGGGGAGGGTTTTTACCATCGCCTGAAGCGAGCTACAGCTGGGGTTCATCTATCCCATCACTTTGTCACATTGGGCCGTATTCAGACCTCCGGCCACATTGCATATGCGGCCGGAATTTACCAATGTGAACTACTGCGCATGCGCAGTTATTTCGTTGCGCTATCTACGTTACTTTTTGCAACGTAGATTGCGTATACGCGGTCTTTAAGACCTTCTACTTTCCAACTGAAGCACCAGGCCGGCACCTCCTGTAGCTCCTGCAGTCGCACCTTCAGCTCCTAGACTGTGTCTAGCGACTCCAGCAAAGTTTACAGGTGACCCCAAGACCTGCTGGGGATTCTTGAACCAATGTTCTATTCAATTTGAACTCTCTCCTGGCGATTTTCCTACTTGCTGTTTGAAGGTTGCATACATCATTTCTTTATTATCGGATCAAGCCTGGGCCTCTCCTCTATGGGAACGTACAGACCCACTAGTCAACGACTACTCAGCCTTTCTGTATGCATTCCGTAAAACCTTTGACAAGCCAGGAAGAGTCTCATTTGCCACCTCTAGCTTACTTCAGCTGCGCCAGGGTTCCGATACTGTTGGTCATTATGCTATAACATTCCGCATACTGGCTTCTGAAGGGAATTGGAATCAAGAGGCCCTCATCGCTGTCTTCTGGCAAGGTCTGGCTGACCGGGTAAAGAATGAGCTAGCTGCCCGGGAACTCCCTGAGACCCTGGACAAATTGATCTCTCTGCAATAGTATAGACATACGGTAAAAGGAGCATGCCCGTGAAAGGGTTGGTGCACGTAAAATTTTCCCACATCTGGCCCCCAGGTCAAGGTTCCTTTTTCTCAGCCACCTGTTTCACCTCCTGCTGCTGCTCCATTGGAGGAACCAATGCAATTGGTTCACTCTTGGATTTCTCCTCAGGAGTTAGAGAGACGAAGAAACAATCATTTATGTTTGTACTGTGCCGATCCTGGGCATTTCCGTGACGCATGCCCCAAGTGTCCGGGAAATGCAAGCACCTAGTTGTTCCAAGGGAGCTTCAACTAGGTTCTTTTATACAGCTCCCTGTCGCTTCAGGATGTTTGGATCAGCTTCTCTGTATCACTGTGATACTGTTACATGCTGAACACTCTCATGTCCTCACTCCTATTGTGGATTCCGCTGCTGCAGGCAACTTCATCTCTGCAGAAATTGAGTTAGGCCTTCTTACCACATCTTTAGACAGGCCTGTTACTGTATCTGCTATTGATGGCACCCGGATAGGTTCCAACCCATTGCAGTGGTGTACCGTCCCTCTCTGCCTTCAAGTCGGAGCCTTACACACCTAGGAGATTTCATCCAAGGTTCCCCTCCAAACCTCACTAGGGTGTCCGGAGTCAACCCATTAGAGGAAGGGTTCTGTCATGATTCTACAGTAGCCACTATGCTTTTTTGCATTGTTTAAATTCACATGACTCATTTCAGTTCTTACACTTCTAGTGTGCACTTCTGCTGCAGGCATATCACAGGTGCTACTGATTGCCTTGTTGAACTCCCTCTACATTTACTCTATTTAAATGCCTGCCTGACATCACTTCCCTGTCAGAACAACAGATTGTCTTATTCTGCTGATTTGTGTCCTCAAGCTCGCTCGTGTGTGTTCTGGCTCCCTGGTTCCTGGTTGTGTTTCACTCCTCAGTTCCAGTGTGTCATCGTGCCTCGAGTTACCTTTCACTGGTTCCTGCCTCACTCTCTGTGTCCAGCTCCAGTCATTCATCATCTTCAGGTTCCAGCACAGCTCCTCTGCACACACATGATTCCTCCAGCCAATCTGTGCACTGGGCGGGCTATTTAAACTAAAAGATCAACTTGGTCTTCCAGGAGCTATCCATGCATTCAAGCCAGTCTTGATACAGTTTATTCTGACTACAGTCCTGATCCAGCTTGCTTCTGACTACAGTCCTGATCCAGCTTGCTTCTGACTACAGATCCAGCTTGCTTCTGACTCCAGTCCTGATCCAGTTTGATCCTGATCCTGATCCAGTCCTGCCGTCCTGGTCTCGCTGTCCTGGTCCTGCCATCCTGGTCTTGCTGTTCTGATCCTGCCATCCTAGTCTCGCTGTCCTGGTCCTGCCGTCCTGGTCTGGCTGTCCTGGTCTCATCATCCTGGTCCTGCCGTCCCGGTTCCACTGTCCTGGGTCCTTTTCTGGTTCCAGTTGCCGTGGTCTTTGCAGTCCGGTCCAGCAGCCTTGCCGTCCAGTCTGGTCCAGCAGCCTTGCCGTCCAGTCTGGTCCAGCAGCCTTGCCGTCCAGTCCCGTCCAGCAGCCTTGCCGTCCAGTCCGGTCCAACAGCCTTACACGCCAGTCCAGCGCAACTCATCACGCCAGTCCGGCACAAGAATTCACGCCAGTCCGGTCCTGTCTGCACTCCAGTTCGGTCCTGTCTGCACTCCAGTCCGGTCCTGTCTGCGCTACAGCTATCCAGCTACAGCTATCCTGACACAGCTATCCAGCTACAGCAATCATGATCCAGCTTTCCAGCAAATCCTTCCTGACACCGCTATCTAGGTATAGCTATCCTGACACAGCTATCCAGCTAATCCTGATCCAGCTACAGCTATCCAGCTACAGCTATCCTGACACAGCAATCCTGATTCAGCTACAGATATCCTGATCCAGCTATCCAGCTAATCCTGATCCAGCTACCCAGCTAATCCTGATCCAGTTATCCAGCTACCCTATTCCTCTACCTTCTGGATATTCACCTCTCACCCTAGTACGACTTAGCCTGGTCACCATTCTATTCTATTGGACATCCCTTCATCTGACCCAAGCTGGCATCGCTCTGTGATTCATTATCATTTACTCTGTATCTTGTGCAACTATCCGTTATTAAAAACCACTGAATTCCACTTCACTCCTGCTTGTCTGTCGTTTCCCTGGGAACCCAGGACAGGTCCCACAAAACGTTGCAGTTCATGATACTGTCATCATATCCAGCCTCAGTAGCAGTGTCTCCACTCCCTGCAACTGCTTCTCCTTCTCTCCTTGGATCTCACCTCACCGTCTCTGTGTCTGTGCGCTTGTCCAGAGGGCTGCAACCTGCTCCTTGCTTGCAGCCAAGTCCATCCCCACCATTATGGGCTCTGGCTTGGGGTTAGACTCTGCACCTCTGGTCCGGCGTGGTCCGTTTCCAGACCGGCGCTGAGCTCGGTAAATGACAGGAAGTAAATAACGGAACATGGCGTTTAGTTACAAAGCAGCAAACTCACTGCTGCTATGTCTCCAAATGTGCTCTACAAGTGCAGGATAGAAAAATGTGTTTGGTAGGATTAAAAACTGTTACCAATAGAATGGAAGCTGCATTCATGTTCATGCTGTAAAGCAATGGATACATTAATTTCCATTTTTTTTTACTGGACTATTTAAAAACAACAACCACACAATACACTGTTTAATATATGTTATTGAACAAAAATCAAGCTCAGGAATATTAAATTTACATAGAAACATACATAGAAAGTGACGGCAGATAAGAGCCACATGGCCCATCTAGTCTGCCCATTTGTTTATTGAAAACTATACTGACCCTAAACCCTATTTACCCTCAATTTGGTTTACAATTTAGGATACCCTTATATTTATCCCAAGCATGTTTAAATTGTTCTACTGTATTGGCCTCAACCACCTCAGATGGGAGAATATTCCACTTATCTATCACCCTTTCAGTGAAGTAATTTTTCCGCACATTTCCTTTGAATCTACCACCCTCCAGTTTGTATCCATGCCCTCGTGTTCTATTACACCTTTTCTTTTGAAAAATGCTACCATCCTTTAGCCGGTCACAACCCTTGATGTATTTGAAAGCTGCTATCATGTCCCCCCTCTCCCTTCTCTGCTCCAAGCTATATATGTTTAGTTCCTCTAGCCTTTCTTGGTATGATTTGTTACAACGGCCATGGACCATTTTAGTTGCTCTTCTTTGCATAGTCTCTAATGTATTTATGTCTTTCTGGAGATATGGCCTCCAGAACTGAACGCAGTATTCTAGGTGAGGGCGTACCAATGATTTATAAAGGGGCATCACTACTTCCCTCTTTCTGCTACTAATTCCTCTCCCTATGCAACCAAGCATCTGACTTGCCTTTCTCATTGCTTTGTTACATTGATTGGCTACCTTTAAGTCACTGGAAATAATGACTCCTAGATCCCTTTCCTCCTCTCTAGATTCTAATGTAATGTCATTAAGGAAATATTGAGCCTTTGGGTTTTTGTGTCCCAAGTGCATGATTTTGCATTTTTTGGCATTAAACTGCAGTTGCCACACTCTTGACCATTCCTCCAGTCTACCTAGATCATCCCTTCTGCTTCTGAATGAGTGCTCTCCTGACTTAGATAAGAATTTTTCAATGTAAAGTAATCTTCGTTACGTCTACATTCTACATTCTGACCAGGATCAAGTGCACTTGACTTACTGCGTCCTTACTGTACATTGATTACATCCCTTAATCCCTCCCCTCCCTCTACACACCCCTCAGAGCGAAATGTCTTGCCAGCTGGCGTATGCTCAGATCTAGATTGAGGCACTGTCTTTACAATAAATATACTGTTACTATTACTGTTGTTGGGTACAAGCAGCTTCAAGTCAAGCCCCGGAGGATTCAGTGTAAGTCTGCATCTCACTACATTGTACAGAAGGCACTGAAATCGAGGCCAAACACGCTTATACCACCCCTTACACAAATATAGAGAAAGGGGAGCTACATTTCTAAATGGCAAGTGATTATGATATTGTGCATATTCTATAGAAGTAATAATATAATAATGGGTGTTTTCACCCACATAAAGTGAAACTGAAAACATCTTCCAACAAAACATGGGTGTCAGAATGGGGGGGGGGGCCATCTCGCCACCCTCCTCCAAAATATGAAGGCGGCGCTATTCAGTGGCGTCACAACAGCGGGGTGCCGGCAGAGGTTACATCAGCATCATTCAGAGAGCACGCCGCGGAGGGGAGAAGAACACATTCAGCAGGGTCAAGATAAGTTTGCAAATGGGAGGGGGAGGAGCAACAAGGGGAGGGTTAAATTAAAAAACATATTAGGACACCCCTGAACAGCAATAATTTCAGAACAATAACACTGCCATACTCTAGAATGGAGCAAAAAAGACATAGGACCGGATCCAGACCCCCGCGTGCTTTCCGTGCGCGTGGGGGTCTGAAATTACGTGAGACAGAGGGGAGTGCATACCCCCTGTAACTCCCCTCTGTCGTGCGGGCTTTATGGCAGCTTACGCTGCCATAAGCCTGCCTTAAATGCGATGGCCCCCTCTCACACTGTACACTTTATATGCTTCCCCCCGGCCGCTATAGCGGGCGGAAGGGAAGCACAGCCCATTTGCACGCAAATGGGCTCGGACGGAACAAAGTTACTATAGTAATCCTAGCGTAACATCTGGAGGGCGCATGCGCCCTCCAGTTCAGTCAGGAGATTTACGCACCTTGCGTGCGTAAATCCCTGACAATATTAAATCTGGATCCGGTCCATATTTATAGTGTAGAATGTAGTGCTACAGTGGAATAGAAATACCTTTGATGCAAGAAATACTTAACCCATTAGTAGATATATCAAATACATAATGTATGAAAGGTGAAAATCCTTACCCTGAGGCATAGTTGCATCACTGTATCATCTTTGTACACGTCTGACCAGGTGTTCACCACCTCTGGAAGGAATGACTTTATAATATAGTGGTTCCCAGTCTTGAGGATGTCATTTTCAGACCAGGTGCATACCACTTTCACCGCACGCCTTAAACCCCCTCCCATCTCTTCCTTACTCAGAAATTCTATGGTAGCATAATATCCTTGATGTGACCATGAGGACATGCTGTTATTCAGGCTTTTTGGAGAACTTTCTTCCAGACGATAGACAGTGACCAACTCATCTGTAATAAGTCATTTGTAAATATTAAATGCATCAGATTTAAGTTTCAAATAAACGTTACCCTTGAAAAAAAGAATGTAATGACCCACTTACCCACTGGAGGCAGTGGCGTGAAAGGAATACTCTGGGAAAGTCGATACAAGTTGTTTCGCTCAATCGCTGTCGAAAAGAGAAAATCCTTTATTAACTAAGTGATAAACATTCAAAATAATAAATGTTTTCCTAGACACTGCTTACCTGAGTAATAGAAAGAGGTGTCCATGGATGTTTGGAAATTACAGCCAAACCCTAAAAGAAAATGAAAGATGTAAAAGAAAGTGCTCTGACCTGTGGCCACCCTATACATGGTGCTCAGTGATCCTGCCAGGTATGATAGAAGGAGATGAGCAGATCATTGCTTGTTGATGATAAATATATATATGGAAATAATTGAGATCTAGAAGATGAGAACAACTATTTTACTTTTTTATGGGGTTGATATCCTATTTTTCACAACGTCGCAAAATGTAGCCACATTCTATACAACAGTAAAAACTATGAATTAACCTATACTTTCAGTGAGATGCATTGCACCTTATAGATCTAGTTTAACAATAAGCAAAACATAACTTATGTAATATTTATATTAAATACATATTTTATTTTGAATAAAGGCCAAAGGGCAATCAATACAAAGTCTACTACTAGTCACAGAGATGTGAGATACAAAAACAAAAATGAGACAAGCATTGTGCATAAAATGTTTATACACAAACATCGGGAATAGAAGAGAAGAATAGCAGACCTTTCCCCATATATTTAGACTCCATATATTCAGTTATATTTAAGGTTGCAGACTCTTCTGGAATATCTGGGAGAATCACGAAGGTCAGGAAGTTTTCCCAATATCCCGGGAGAGGCTGCAACTCTCCCACAAGGTTAAAAGTCCTGTCCCCCTGCCTGGCAACACTAGTATTCCTAATGTTATTAGGAGCAATTTGCGTCAGCAAGCCCTGCCCCCATCCCTAGTAAAACTAAGAAAAAGGGGCATTAATTGTCAGATGACAGGGCTTCTGGCACTGTCTGCATAAATTGTCATTGTCTGTGGGTAGAGAAGTTCTAATGATCCTATTTGCTATGTGGTTAATAAAAGGGAGCAAATTTATATGGCCATACCTTCCTGGACTGGCCCAAATCTGTCTGATCTTGGCAACGAAGCAGGTGTGGGCCTGGTTAGTACCAAGTTGGGAGACCACTTGAGAATACCGGATACAGTATTTATATCTCCACTTTGGCCCAGGAGAGAGCCCTATTAATCTTATACTTATCCACGTACTCTCTTTGGTCTGGATCCAGACTTAAGAAGGAGCTTGAAATTAAGGATCTGATTCACACTTAAGAATCTTCTTAAAATAAGAACTTAAAGTCACTCCAGGGCAAAACCATGTTGATTTCAGGGGGAATTAATTTAATTGTATTTTTTGCATGCAGGGATATATCTTTGAATTGCTTACTGCACACAGATACTGACCAGCTTTACTATCACACTGTTATTTAGACTTGGGCTGGGAAATATCACCTCTCAACACTAGTACTGTTTGCAACAGATGAAATATGACTCCCCTGCAATCAACATGGTTTAGCCCAGGTGTGACTTTAAGTTCTTATTTAGAAGATTCTTAAGTGTGAATCAGGTCCTAAGAGAGGAAAGTTACTCCTGGGCAAAACAACTTGTCCCGAGAGATCAGACACTTGGGACCAAGTTTTTTTTTGTTGTTAAAAGCCTGTGCCACTGTATAAGGGGCTGGGCTTTTAACAGTGCAGTACAGGGAATACTCCTATGGGAGCCCTGTAGGACCAAACCTGTTACTGCGAATGGCAGTGACCGAACCTATGCCGTCACTGCCATTCTACAGACAGATATGGTTATACAGGGATCCCGTGGGAGCCCTGTATTACCACTACCGCACCACATAACCAGGAGAGACAGCATGGGACAGACGGAGAAAGACAGGGCCACGGAGGAAGGAAGAAATCATCAAAGGTAAGTAACAGAGGCTGGAAATAAGGGGCAGACAACGGATGCTGGAAATAAGGGCCAGACAACGGAGGTTGGATATAAGGGGCAGACAACGGAGGCTGCAACTTAGGGGCAGACAATGGAGGCTGGACATAAGGGCAGACAATGGAGGCTGGACATAAGGGGCAGATAATGGAGGCTGGACATAAGGGGCACACATGGAGGCTGCACATAAGAGGCAGACAATGGAGGCTGGACATAAGGGGCACACATGGAGACTGGACATAAGGGGCACATATGGAGACTGAACATTATAAGGGGTAGACAATGGAGGCTGAACATTACAAGGGGCACACATGGATTCTGGACATTATAAGGGGCAGACAATGGAGGCTGGACATTACAAGGGGCATACATGGAGGCTGGACATTACAAGGGGCATACATGGAGGCTTTACATTACAAGGGGCATACATGGAGGCTTTACATTACAAGGGGCACACATGGAGGCTGGACATTATAAGGGGCACATATGAAGACTGGACATTAAAAGGGGCACACATGGAAGCTGTACATTAAAAGGGGCAGACAAAGGAGGCTGGACATTAAAAGGGGCAGACAATGGAAGCTGGAGTTAAAAGGGGCAGACATGGAGGCTGGACATTACAAGGGGCTCAATTATAAAAAATTATAAGGGGCTGTAAAAAAGACTGAAACTTATGAGGGCGCTGCAATGAGGTCTGAAAAATTCTAGGGGGCCGCAGTAAGGGCTGAAAACAATATAGGGAGCTGTAATAAGGACTGAAAATTATGAGGGGCTGCAGTAAGGGCTGATAAGAGGTGAGTTCCTGTACCTTTTTTTTTTTACAAAAAAAAGCACTGATTACATTGTTATTTAGACTTGGGATAGGGAACATCACCTCTCAACTCTAATACTGTTTGCAACAGATTACTTATGACTCCCCTGCAAACAACATGGTTTAGCCCATTTCAAGCTCCTTCTTAAGTCTGGATCCAGCCCTTTGTGTATATTTTACATTTTCTAGAGTAATCCATATTTAGTAAGTGGAGCCTATTAGGATCTCTTGTACGTCACTTGTATCAATAGTGACTTTAAAAAAAAATTCCCTATATCATTTTCTTTATTTCCTCTTATAATTTCTCTATATGACTAGGTTTTATAATTAATGGGTGTTTTAGCAGGTTATTTTAAGTGTTTTTATAAAAAAAAACTACTGTTGTTTTAACTAGATGATTTTTTACCTTATCTTTATAAATCATCTCCTATGCTCTTACATATTTATGGTCACATTTTTTTTTTGTATTTATATCTGCAGCTTTGTTTTAATTATTACTTTGGTCCCAATAATTATAGGTCCATGTACCGGATTCACAACTATGTTATTTTTAAGTTACGTGCCTATTTCTAAGTGCTGCGCTAATGCGCATGCCTAGTAAATGTATTCAAAGACCGCGTGTACGCAATCTACGCAACGAAACACTACATAGATTGCGAAAAATATTTACTACACGTGCGCATTAGCGCATAGTATATATTGGTGCTAATTGAATATATTACATTTCCTATCCCCTCTTTTATTTATATGTAATCTATTATTTAATTGTTTTTACATGTTTATTTATTAAGATAGTCTCTCTATGTGATCTGCATCACTTTTTCCAATGCTGTACTTTGTATATTTTCTCTATTAGGATGAGGTGTCTTTTTGGGGTACGTGTTTAGTATCATATCCCTTTAAGACCTAGGCGATGTTATTCAGTCCATATGTGTCGTTTTGATATCTCACTACGGACCTAATTCAGACTTAAGAAGGAGCTTGAAATTAAGGGCCGTATTCAGAGAACCGTTCTCGCGACGATTCACGTGCGTATTTTTATGTACGTTTCGGCTGCGCATGCGTAGTAACTTTATTTACGTAGTTCACGTAGACTGTACGTGCGGAAGTGCCTCACGGACGGACTTGTGAATCACAGGTGGGTAAATACGCACGGATCTCCCGTGTAAAAATACGCACATGAGAATTTAAATAAAAATGGGAGGGGGGAGGCTTTTTAATGAACGTGTGTGGGCGCGGTTAGTTAGATACGTACGTACGGGCCCTAAGGGCCATATTCAGAGATCCATCGGGGAAAAGTTCGCAATTATTTGCACGGACGTAGCAAGGCAACACTCCTGACACTCCCCTCACACAGATGGGTTTTCTGCGACTTACTAATGCCTCGACCTGCCTTATCTTAACGTGGGCATTTCCGTGCGTCGAGTAGTACCGTACGTGCGTATCTAACTAACCACGCCCACACCTCGCCCACACTCCTTCATTAAAATGCCTCCCTCCCGCCCATTTTTATTTAAATTCTCACATGTGTATTTTTAACCATGTGTATTTAACCACGTGTGATTCACAAGTCCGTCCGCGAGGCACTTCCGCACGTGTAGTCTACATAAATAAAGTTACTACGCATGCGCAGTTGAAACGTACCTAAATATATGCACAGAACTCACAGCGAAAACAGTTCTCTGAATACGGCCCTAAGAGAGGAAAGTTACTCCTGGGCTAAACCATGTTGATTGCAGGGGAGTCATATTTAATCTGTTGGAAAAAGTATTATAGTTGAGAGGAGGAGTTTCCCAGCCAAGTCTAATTAACAGTGTGATAGTAAAGCTGGTCAGTATCTGTGTGCAGTAAGCAATTCAAAGATATATCCCTGCATGCAAAGAATACAATTAACTTCACTCCCCCTGAAATCAACATGGTTTTGCTCAGGTGCAACTTTCCTCTCAATTTAAAGCTCCTTCTTAAGTCTGAATCAGGCCCTACTTCCTTAAACCATTTAAATGATGATTTATTGTTATAGTATCAGATATTTTTTCCTCAATTGACTTGATTATTTTATACCGATTATTTGTTCTCACCATTTTGTATGTTATACACTTTGGGCCTGATCCAGACCTCCGTCGACAGGTGTTAATACGCCGGGCGTAAGCATAAGATCATCCAAAAAGACGATCTGCGCATGCGCCAGGCAGATGATGCCCGGCGTAGCTACAGACGTGGATCGGGCGTCTGTAGCAGCAGCGTAGTAACGCTGGAGGGGTCAATCCCCTCCGTTGCTACGCTGTAGTTAGTGTAGATAGGCAGGGGGAGTTAGGGTAGCCTTCAGCCGGCGTAAGCGAGTGTTAATACGTTGGGGCAAGGGGGAGTGTCGAGGGAGTGCAGCAATGGTACGCTGAGCGTTAGACCGCTCAGTGTACCATCGTAGCTCTGGATCAGACCCTTTTAGTTTATCCTTCTGTTAATTTACACTATATTCCATTCAGTTTTACATTCTTTTCTGTTTCCAACCACACTCCAACAATAAAACATGCTGATAGGTTAATTGGTTGCTGTACAAATTAACCCTAGTGTGTGTGTGTGTGTCTTTGTTAGAGAATTTAGTACGTAGCTCCAATGGAGCAGGGACTGATGTGAATGTGAAATATTCTCTGTAATGTGCTATGTTAATCTAATGGTGCTATATAAAAACCTGTTAATAAATAAATAATACCTGTAATATAAATATAATTATTAAAATGAAATAACAAAGTATCTTACTTGTGAAGGCTTCAGTTTGGAGAGGCCTAAAATAAATATTAAGAATTTATAGTAGAACAATAAATTGGATTAATTTAAACAAAATACATGGTAAATCTAAAAATATGAAGCAAACTTACGACTTTTGACCCAAAGAATATCGGCTGTAATATTGTTCCTATTTTTAATAATAAAACAGAAAAGAGTCTCAATAAAAAGATAAGAATTACATCTAATCATAGCAGTAGAAAGTCTTATAGAAAACTCTGGTAATAATCTGGTACTGAACATACCTTCAGTAAGGCTGCCTTAGAGTCCGTCTGACACAAATCTTCATTAGACATTGAATTGCTATCCAAGTAAACTAAGAAAAAAATAGACCAAATAAGAATGAATATGACTAAAATAAACACAAAAGACTAACAGAAATATAATGATACATTTACACCCTCTAGGTCAGGGGTCCTCAAACTACGGCCCGCGGGCCACATGCGGCCCGCTGAGGACATTTATATGGCCCGCCGGGTGTTTATGCTGCCGCTCAG
>WWET01001577.1:248701-294598 GCA_011038615.1 Limnodynastes dumerilii | reverse complement strand
GCTTTAAAATTGAAATGCTAAAGGGTCCTATTGTTAGGTATCTCTATAGATAGCGCCCTAAGGGGTCTATTTACAAAGATCATTTTAGTGCGATAGGGCCAGTTTTCACTTCAAAACTGGCCCTATCGCATTAAAATGAAGAGGACCATATTTACAAAACGTCGGAGCAGAGTTTTACACTCCGCTCCCGGCGTCAGACTAACACCAGCTCAGGCTGGCATTAGTGACAATTATTCTGGCGATGTCCCCATATACCCCTCTTTTCCTCCTCCTAATAGCTGTTATTAGGGGGAGGAAAAGGAGGGCATGTATGGGGAGGCCGTCGAAATACATCACAATCATGCCCCAGTTAAAAAAATATATATTTTTTATAAGTTAAAAAAAAACAAAAAAACCCATAGAAAATAGGAATAAACATTACTCACCTGTCCGGGCATCCCATCGGGCTGAAGCTGTCCAGTCCCGGCATGAATACACTGCACATGCGCAGTGTTTCTCATGTCAGGACTTTGAAAAATTTCAAAGTGCCTAAACAGAAGCACTGCACATGTGCCGTGTTTCTCATGTCGTCACTGAAAATTTTCCTGATTGAGAGATACTGCGCATGTGCAGTACTTCATTCATGGATCGCACGAAGGAGAAGCACAGCACCGACTCGCGGCTCATCGCGGGACCTCGGAGGAGGGGTGAGTATTAGTAAATCATGTGAAGGAAGCTGCCAGGCTCGCTGCGATGATAAGGGAGCATGTGAAGTAAATAAAGCCCTTTGTGTGTGTGTGTGTCTCTCTCTCTGCAGAAGGTGATGACTCATAGGCGTCACTGACCTGAAGCCTATATGTACCAACACTATGGAAAGTCCCATTCATATTCGTACACATAGGACAAATGTCAAAGCATACCTGTTTTCTGCATTTTCATGGTCTGCCAGAAGGGTTACTAGTCTCATTCTGGTGCTAGACTGTTGTTCCAAGCTCTGCCACTGTGCTACAGTGCTGCTATGCTGTTACCTGGCTAATTATCACTGATTCCTGTCAGCTGTGCCCTATTCATACTAACCAGCTTCTCCCTGCGTTCTAAGCTGGTTCATTCATGTCTATGTAGTCTATACTCAGGGCCTTTTCTAGGGGCAGGTGGAACGTGCTATCGTATTGGGCGCGCCCCTAGATGATTGTCCCGCATGCCACCCCCGCGGCTCACACATAACAGATGCAGCCGGCATCATTAAAATGAATAGTACTGTGTATACAGGGCTCCTACAGTACCTAATCATTTGCACTGAATAACGCTATAGGGTAGCATTATTCATTGCAATAGATTTGGTCCTACAGGGCTCCTGTAGGAGCCCTGTATACGCAATACTATTCATACAAGAACTGGCTGCACAGAGGAAGAAGAAAATGGAAGAAGGTAAGAAAGTTTATTAATAGGTTTTTAATTAAAAAAAAAAGTTATTTAAGGGGGCACAGAAGGAGGCTAAAACATTTAAGGGGGCACAGAAGGAGGCTGATCCATATAAGGGGGCACAAAGGGAGGCTAAATATATATAAGGGGGCACAAAAGGAGGCTATTACATTTAAGGGGGTATAAAAGCGGTTACACTCTCCGCTAAGAAAATCTAATTTCCGAAAAAGGGACATCCGAAAGTTCCTTTTCGAATGTCCCTTTTTCGAATACTTACCAATTCAGACTTTTTTTTAATGAATGGGTGAGTATGCCGTTTGGCATACTTCACCTATTCACTTTCGCAATTTGCAATATCCCTCTGCCGTGGACCTGGAACAGGTGAGTAAACTCTCTGTGCGGGGTAGGGAGGGTTAGGGTCAGGCTGCAGGGGAGGGAGAATTAGGGTCAGGCTGCGGGAGATGGGGGGTTAGGGTCAAGCTGCAGGGGAGGGAGGGTTAGGGTCAGGCTGCGGGAGATGGTGGGTTAGGGTCAGGCTGCAAGTAAGGGAGGGTTAGGGTCAGGCTGCCAAGAAGGGAGGTTTAGGGTTAGGGTAGTGAGAGAGGAGGGTTAGGGTTAGAATTAGGGGAAGTGGAGTGGGGACTATTTTTTTAATAACTTTTCGGACCACGGAGCTTTCAGTGCTCCGTGGATCGATTGCTATGCCTCATCAGTTCGCAACTGGCTGGAGAGGAAACGGCATATTGGAAAATCGGCCGTTTGGACCGGAGCCCCACACCCGCACAAAAGGAGGCTACACATATAAAAGGGGGCACAAAAGGAGGCTGTTATATATGAGTGTACAGAAGGAGGCTAATACATTTAAGGGGGGACAAAAGAAGGCTAATACATATATAGAGGGGCACAAAAGGAGGCTAATACATTTAAGGGGACACAAATGGAGGCTAATATATTTAAGGGGCGCAAAAGGAGGCTGTTACATATAAGGGGGCACAAAAGGAATTTTTTTCCTCCCTGGGCTCTGCTAGGTCTAGAAACGGCACTGTCTATACCTGATGTTGTCCTTGTTACAGCTTAACCTGCATGCTGACTCTCTGACTTCCTGAAGCTTTTAAGCCTGTGTTTCTGTGTGAGATCCAGCTCTCACACTCTGAATTCCCTCTGTGGATTTCCTAAACTTCCTGGGAGAGTTCCAACTCGCACAACCTGCAGAGCCTGCTATCTTCAGTGTGCAATCTCTATTTCAAGCCTGCAAATCCTGCTGTCTTCAGTGTGCAATTACTGTTGTCTGTAAAGCTATCCTTACTGTACCACTCTTACCTGTGTGCCTAGTGGACTATTCTAGCACTTGTTTGTTTACCCTTTCATGGTTTCTAAACAGACTTGAGTACCTACCTATGTCTGTGATAAAGTACAGCCTGTTAGGGATATCTAAGAGTCTGCAATTATATATATCTCAGTTATGAGAATCTTTTGCTTAGGGTTCCAATTGGATCTTCTAGATAGTTAGTGCATCCATTCAGGGGCGGAACTACCATTGGTGCAACAGGTGCTGCGTCACCGGGGCCCATTTTGATACAGGGGCCCACAGCCATCATGACCGCACCACCGAAGCTCCCCACCGGGTTACCTGGGATATCAGCAGGGCCGAAGCATATTACTTACACCTGGGCCCACAACTCATTAGTTCTGTCTCTGTGTCCGTCAATGGGTTATATGCAGTACTTTAAGTGTTTTTAACTATGATGAACACTTATTATAAAATTTACCTTTCAGATGTTAGTCGAATTCTTTCATCACTCTTTGAACGGTCATGGTCTCTCTTGTCATTGAAATAAATCTGTACACATTCTTCTTCAAATTCATGCAGCCTCTTTTTATCTTCTTTAGTCAAAAATAGTTCTGTGAGTAAATATAAAGAATGTATTTATATACGAACAGGTTTTACATAGCACCATAATTTTTTGTAGCACTTAACAATTTTAAACTATTTATCTATTACCATTGTTATGAAACGAGACTGGATAGTAACAAACAGACTGGATGGGTAAATAGGCCCTGATCACAATCTCACAATCTATAGCACCTGGTGTTTCATACATATTGGGAAGTGCTTTATATCACACAATGGACCAGCCAAGTCAGTAATGTGTATGATCCAGTCACACAGCAGTGTTAGTAGTAGAATTGAGGGTAAAATTAGTATTGAAATAGAAAGTGTGAAAGTTTGTGGAAATCATGTACTAGAAAGGGAAATTGAATAGCAGAGTTGTAAATAGGGCTGAGGTATTTAGTAAGCTTGCCTGAAGAGGTGATTATAAAGTGTAGAAGAGAGTTGCAGATTCCCTTTAGCGGGCGGAGGGGAATCACTGCCCATCACTGCACCCACCAGTCCAATCAGGCTACTTACGGTCTTTGCGTGCGTAAGTGGCCTGACTTTCTCAGGTCTGGAGCCGGCCCTCTGTGAAGATCTGAAAGCTGGGATATATTTTGAGACAAGTAAGGCTGTGTATGTGAGCACAGCCTTGTTGATGGGTTTGTAGAATGTACTATTTTATTCTGCAAAACACATAGAACCAGTGTAGAGACTGTATGAGTGGACCAGTCCTAGAAGAGGATTTTGCAATGAATATCAATCTAGCTGGACTGTAGGGAAGTCATTTTATATTGTGGGAGGTCAATAAGAAGAGTATTATAATAATCAGTGTGGGAAATGATTAATGCTTGAATAAGAGTTATAGCAGTGTCTTGTATGAGATGTGTGTGTGTGTGTGTGTGTGTTTATACTGGAAAGGTTTTTTTAGATTTATGTAACAGGATTTAGATACGGATTGTATGTGGGGCTTGAAGGACAGTTCGAAGCCAAGAATAACACCTAGACAGCAGTTGGTGATAGATAAGGAGTGGATAGATAAATGTGTAAATAATACTAAAACCTAAATTTATTTTTTAGTTGTCATGTCAGTGGTAGATACAGAAGAGCAATAATCTATTGGTCAGGGACTGGCTGGCAAAGTTTAAACTGGGGGGGGGGGGGCGGGGGTAAAGCCCACAGCAGCGGCCCATAAGTTAATGACTTGTCCTTAGGGTTAACAATATTTTACTGGTGATTCAGTGTATAGGAGGCTGCACTGCCATCAATTGTTTTATGGCTGCCTTCCTGGTGGTTTAGTGAGGCCACATAGTTCACACACACACAGACTGAACTGATATCTGATGTAACCATATCTTTCATGGAAAACTACTTGGTCCTACAGGCAGTGTCAGACTGGGACATGGGGGGTAGAACTGTACCATGCAAATATACTATGGCATCAGCGGCACCCAAAGACTGCTTCACCAGCACAGTGTGACAAGCAAGTATTATACAATTATATCACAGTTATATCAGTATCTCACTGATACACGTAAAACACAGACACCTTACTATTCCACCATATAAAGATTATGGACCGGATCCAGACCCCCGCGTGCTTTCCGCGCGCGCGGGGATCTGAAATTACGCGAGACACCCCCTGTCACTCCCCTCTGTTGTGCGGGCTTTATGGCAGCTTACGCTGTCATAAGCCTGCCTTAAATGCGACGGGCGGATCAGCGCTCCGTACGACCGCTGATCCGCTACAGTGTGGGAGCCCACTCCTACACTGTACCCTTTACATGCTTCCCCCCACCCGCAAATGGGCTCGGACGGAACAAAATTTTTTGCCCCTCTGTGCTCCAGACATACTTTTCTGACTTCCTTTGTGCCCCATACATGTCTCCAACCATCCATTTCTGTCCCTTGTATGTTCCCAGCCATCCACTTTTGCCCCTTGTATGTGTCCCGATACCCATTTCTGCCTCCTGCATATGTGCATAGCCATCCATTTCTGCTCATTGCATATTTGTCACACCTCCATTTCTGCCCCTTGTATATGTGTCCAGTATAAATTTCTGCCCCTTGTATTTGTGACCAGTATACATTTCTGCCCCTTGTATTTGTGACCAGTATACATTTTTGCCCCTTGTATTTGTGACCAGTATACATTTCTGCACCTTGCATGTGTCCAGCCACCCAATTCTGCATTGTACGTATCCAGACTTTATTACTGCCCTCTGTATATGTGTCCAGCCTTTATTTCTGCCCCTTAGATATCTGTCCCTGTATGTATTTACCACATTTATTACCTGTCCCTCTTCCCCAGATTTCCCCCTTCACTTACCTTTACTGTATTCCTCTTTCTTCTTCCTCCTCTCTGTCGCGCTCTGCAGGGATCCCCCTGTGCCATTCACCCCATCAGTACAGATTATACAGTGCTCCAACGGGAGCCCTGTAGGACCAAACCTGTTTATGTGAATGACGCTGCTGTAGCTGAAAAGGCACATCATTCACATGAACAGATATGATCTTACAGGGAGCCCTGTACAATATGTACTGATAGAATAAATAGTGCGGCCGCGTAGTCCACAGCTGTGATGTATATGTGCCGTGGACTATGTGGCCTCACTAGACCACCAGGGACCGGCCCAAAACCCACAAAAAAGGGGCTTGCCACTGCTGTTGGTGGTACTCCAACAGATACAGCAATAGCAGGAGAAGTGGATCCAGAAAAGCAAACAATGAAAGAGCAATTTGATAAATTGTGAACAAGGAAAGGGCTGTGTCATGAATATCTAGGGATAGAGAGATCAACGGTGTCAAAAGCAGCACAGAGATCCAGGAGAATTAGAAAAGAGTAGTGACCTTTAGATTTAGCAGTGATTATCTTAATATATAGAAAGAAAAAGGAATTCCGGCGCAACTTAAAAAGTAATATGAAATACTCAAAAAATATATAATATGAATAGAAAAATATTTCTAATCAACTGGATATGGTTCCCCAAAAACACATTTTATTACACAAACAAATTATAAAAATATATACATAGAATATGGGCCCATATAAATATAAAAAACAATAATGTCACATATATTACCATTCTACAGCACTAATACTAAAATCGACATTTACAAATTATAGCTAATATAAACCACCCTATTCGATTCCTTTCAAACAGTGGTTATAATTGGATCTCTTAATGACCACCTTGTTCATTGAAGTTTTGGTGGAGTATTCGGTGTTTGGTGGAGTGTTAGGAACAGAAGTCGATCATTTTGGGAACTGGAGTGAAATTGTGGTCAACCAATATAAAATACACCAGACCATTACTATACCTTGTTGTATTATTTCAAATAATTCTGTTAGTGGAACATATTGCCTTTATTATACTTACTTGGCCCTTGTAAATGTGTTTTCTTTCTTCGGGCACATAGTCTATTAATAATAGTGGCTATGTAGCTGAAGAGAATGAAGGGTGGGGGAAGCACGGGTTTGTTGTGGTACAACATAATGAAATGATAGCGCTGAAACTTCCACAGTTGGTCAGAAATATTTTTACATTCCATGTAGATATTGCTGCAAGACACAAAGAAGATAGAAATGTTTTTACATTCCAAGTAGATATTGCTGCAAGACACAAAGAAGATAGAAATGTTTTTTTTTTCTTGTTTGTTATTCCAATAAAGCTGCATCTACCCCTACTCACAATTGCATTAGCTAAGGGCAAATCCATCTGAACTACATATGACCAGGGTGAAGTTGGAGCAGATCTGATATGTGGAAAACCCATTCTGGCTCTAATCTGGCCCATATCAGAACCAGGACTGGTCTTCTCCTATATTCTGGGCTCTGTAATCGAGCCTCCATACCCCAACCCCTAAATAGAGCACTTCTTGCACTGGTCCCATGATCCCAAGAAACTATTAATTACATACATGTTCCACAGATGAAAGAACAAATGTTTGTATACATGTGTATTTGATTTGATATATTACTTACTTGCATATAGCAATAAGAAGATTAACCATAATAATGTATTGCACAAACACATATATAGCCTGTAGATATCCGTTCAGCCAGGATCCTGTGCCACAGAGATATGGGACTACTGAGTCATTGGAACACGCTAGTAAAACAAAAGCATATAAAAACATGTTGGAGCAGTGGTTTCTCAGTTCAAGGCACTCTTTGGGCCAAATTTACTAAGCTGCAGGTTTGGAAAAGTGGAGATGTTGCCTATATCAACCAATCAGATTCTCTTTCTCAGCTCTCACTTTCTTTTTACATACTAGAGAATATCAGCTAGAATCTGATTGGTTGCTATGGGCAACATTTCCACTTTTCCAAACCAAAAAAGTGGAAGTGATAATGTAGGTTTTTGGACATTTGATTGAAATTCCAGTGTGGGACTTCTTTTCTACTTATTGTAGTAAACACATCCCTTTCAATCAACTGGCATATATAGACTAACATATTCAGACACTTCCAAACTTAAGAGGAATGACAGGAGAGGTTAAGTCACAATTAGGTGTTCTTTCTTGCTCTATTTACTAACTTTATTTTCATTCGTTAATACCCATTATTATGTGAAAATGGCGATATTGCACTAAAATTAAGTTAATTGTATTTACAAACCATGGAACACCATAGAAATTTGCAGTTTCCATGAAGATTCATGTAAATATCATAGCAACTCGCCAGTTCACCAGTTCTTTTCAGAGTGGGCAGACATTTCATTATATTTACTAAATGCTGGAGCTGATTTCATTCCCCCTTTACCACACACTCTAGAGGGGTTTCTGTACTCATTCACAGAAGAGTTGAATTCTGTTTAGAGAGAATTAAAACTGATCCTCAGTGCCGGTTAATTTTTTGATCTGCATTTATCTATTCTGCTCCCTTGATCATTGCTGCTATTTATATACCCCCTCCCTTTTCATCAGAAATCCTTAAGCACCTGATAGATTTTGTGTCTTTGACCCCTTCCTTTCCAATAATATGTTTTGGGGATTTTAAAATGATTCTGGATCCCCTGTTGGATCATTGGATGGAAAGTAGCTCTATGGAGGGATACTCCTCTCCTAGATTGGCAGAAATGTTGAAAGAACTGGGCTTAATATATGTGTGGAGGCAATCCTAATGTCTCTAAATTTTCCTGTTTTTCCTCATCACATCGTTCCTTTTCTAGAATCGACTTAGCATCAGTGTTTCATAATTATGTAATGTCCGTAGTTGATGTGGAGTACCTGCCGTGTGGGATTTCTGACCATGCTCCGATCAAGGTATTATGGAATATCAATTTACCAAAAGGAGCTTAATTTTGGAAGCTAATTTATTTTGGCTAACGCTAGTGGGACAGGAGCCTGGGATACTTATTTTAACAATAATGAGAACCATAGCTCCCCCTACATAGTCTGGGATGCTTTCAAAGCTTATCTTAGGGGCTCCTTTATTGCTAGTATAAACAAATTTAAAAAAGATTCTAGACACAAAGAATTGGATCTTCAGTAGCAGTGCCAATCCTTAGAATCTGCTTATCTTACTACTAGGGACCCATCAGATAGACTGATCTGGTTACACTGCCAGCAAGCTTACTCTGACTATTTTGGCAAAATCTAAAAGGAAACTTTTATTCTCCTCACATACTTGGTATGGCCAGTCTGACATATGTGGCAGCTATTTGGCTTATCTCTCTAGAGATGGGCACTTCACCACAGTTATTAGAGAAATAAAGAATGGAGAGGGTCAAGTACAATCTGCAGTTCCTGAAATTACGCAAGTCTTTTTAGATCATTCTAAAACTATTTACGCTAGCTATAGCTCTGCTGAATTAACTGCCTTTCTAGATACTATCTCTTTACCCCAATTGTCAAGTGCTAGTCAATCTTTCTTAAATTCCCCCATAGAAATTGAGGAGATAGAAACTGCAATAAATTTGTTCCCTACCAAAAAAGCTCTCGGGCTAGACGGTATCCCTGTGGAAGTCTACAAATTTATAGGTACTTCTTTATGCCCAGACTACAATGTCCAGACTACACTATCTGTTTAGCTTATTTCAGAGGGAGGAATCTATCCCTGTATCCATGCGAGAAGCTCTTATCATTGTAATACTGAAACCAGGAAAGGACCCAGCCTCTGCAGACTCATAGACCTATCTTGCTCTTGACCACAGATATTAAAATATTTGCCAAAATTCTAGCTTAAAGGTTTAACACATGCAGTGGAGGAGCTGGTACATCAAGATCAGACTGGCTTCATGCCCAAAAAATCCACATGTATCAATCTCAGATGTCTATATACCCATCTGCAAAAGAGGAGGTGGTGGTCTCCCTGGATGCTGCTAAAGTGTTTGATTCTGTAGAATGAATTTACCTGTGGGCTGTTCTGGAGAGAATGAAACTGGGTTATCAATTTATTAAATGGATTAGGGCTTTATACTCCACCCCTTTGACCAGGGCATGCATTAATGGCTATGTCTCTGAAGAGTTTGAACTAGGAAGGGGCACTATACAGGGATCTCTGTTGTCCCCAACACTATTTGCATTGGCAATTGAACCAGTTGCCTGTTCTATTCGTGCTAACACTAGGATTAGGGGAGTGCTTGCGGGGGATGTGGAGGACAAAATTGCTTTATATGCTGATGATCTTTTGCTTTTCCTTGTGGACACCCAGGGTTCAGTTGCAGCCCTTCTTCAAACAGTTAATAAATTTGGTATGTTCTCTGGGCTTATGATTAATTGAGATAAAACCCACATAATGCCCATGAGAGGTGTCGCTCCTGAGATCCCCCTAACTACCTGCCCGCTAAATTGGACCGATTTGTCTGAGTTTTGTTCCCTGAATCTGCAACCCTTAATTTGTGCACTAGAAGCCAGGATGAAAACCTGGAGTAAACTGCCCCTTATGGCTATGGGTAGAGTTAATCTAATTAAAATGACCATACAACCCAAATTGTTGTATGTTTTTCATCAGTCACAAATCCCCATAAAACACAAACTGTTTAATAAACTTAAATAGTTAATTACTTAATTTTTATGGGGGGGGCAAGCGAGCCAGAATAAACAGGGAAAATCTAAGTAGCGGGTGGCATGGTGCTCCCTAATCTTTTATTATACTATACTGCTGCTTAATTATCACAGAGGGATTGGGTCACTGAGTCGGACCTTCATTGGGCTTTGGTTAAAAAGGCGGGTTTTCACCGCTCCCCTTCACAAGCACTGCTGGCAGGCCCATATCCCCGTAACTCAGCGCCTATTATTTTACAGGCACAAAAGGTATGGTCCTGGACACATGCTTTATTCTGAGGCAGAGATGTTGACCCTGCTACCCCGTTGTGGTATAACTCTGACTTTACTACTTTGAGAGATTTTGAGGGCCCTGGGATTTGGCATAGGCGTGAGGTGACTGCCTTCCATCAAGTATTGGAAGGTACCACTCTTAAGACATTCTGCAATTGGAACGGTCTCTCCCTGAACGATTTGGCTTAATTACCTGAGATTAAAACATGCATTAAATGCCCAATTTCACTCCACCCTTCCTAGATTGATGGTTTCTCCAGTTAGATCACTATTGATTGATATTGGGGATGACTATATAATCTCTGGTATATTCTCTCATCTTGTGGCAGCTGTGACGGAGACATCTTTAGATCATCTCCAGGCGCAGTGGGAAGCAGATCTCGGTTCTTTTGATGATGAAGATTGGGAGATAATATTGAGCCACTCATCATCTTATGGCTAGTGTTAGATTTCAACAAATACAACTATACATCATTCATCGGGCTTATCTCACGCCTGTTAAATTGGCCAGAATAAATGCTTCACACCCTAATGTGTGCCCAAAGTGTGGGAAGGGTAATGCCCATTTTATGCATTTGATTTGGTCTTGTATGCATATACAGAGATTCTGGAGAACTATTACTGTTTGCATAAGCAGAACTGGAGTGGTCTTGCCAGTCATGATTCCCAAGTGGTGCATATTTGGTTTGGGCCTGGAAGATTAATTTACTCAACACAAACAATCCTATATAAAATGTCTGTGTATGTGGGCCATGGTATGTATTGCTAGAACTTGGTGTGCTCCTACACCGCCCTTATTTGGAGACTGGATTCGCTTAGTAAATACTTCATTGGCGCATGAAAAATGTATGTTTGCTAGTAAGAGCTACCCACAAAAATGTAATAAGATCTGGGATACCTGGATAGACTCTGCCTACTATGGGATTTCTCCGCTTGATTCTCCTGATGGGTAATGACTATCCAGTGCTGTCCTTATCTGAATGCCTATAGACATCTCTTCCTTTGTTTAACTTTCTGTATAGGTTACTATAAGTCTTGGGGTACTATTGTTTGACTCCACTCTAGTACCATAGGTCTAATTATGTCTGCATTGACTAACTATTTGTTAAAATGCATATTCTGTAATTATTTGAATATTTTCAACCTGTCATTGTGATATATTTTGGGTAATATGTACAAACAATTATATGTATATGTTGCTGACTTCACAAAAATTTTTCAATAAAAATCATCTGATTTAAAAAAAAATGCTGGAGCAGAGTTTTACACCTTGCTCACTGCATAAAAATAACACCATCTCAGGATGGCGTCATAGCAGTAATTCTATCTCCCCATGGTCCCCCATTTTCCTACCCCTAATAGCTGTTATTAGGGGAGGAAAAGGGGGGTATGTATGGGGAAACTGCTGGAATACACATATATGCAAGTAAAATAAAAAATAAATAAAAATGTTTACTATTTAAAAAAAATGAATAAGTGAAAATACATAAATAATTTAATAATAATAATGCGAATGACGGGCCTCATTACAGGGCTTATATTTATACCCCATATATGCAAGTAAAATAAAAAATAAATAAAAATGTTTACTATTTAAAAAAAATGAATAAGTGAAAATACATAAATAATTTAATAATAATAATGCGAATGACGGGCCTCATTACAGGGCTTATATTTATACCCTCGCGGTCCCAGGAGTTGCCGACCAAGGTTATAAATATAAGCCCTGTAATGAAGCCCGTCACTCGCCGGAGGACAAGCCAGAAGAAGAAGAAGATCCAGGCTGACTACAAGCAAGACTGCAAAACTGAGTAGTAAAAGCTTGTTACATTTGTGAAAAATGTTTAGACAATGTTAACTTGGGTCTGTGTTTTTTTTACTTGTTACACATGTTACTATGCCATGCACATGGGGGACACTTATTTTTGTGCACAGGTGGACATATTAGGTATTAAATCTACATAAGGGGACATTTAACACTAAACATAGCTGTAGAGACGTATATTGAAATTATTTTTAATGTAGTATAATTTTTTTTTATTGTAATCATCAGTGGTACGGAGGGACAGTGATAGTTATGGACATAGGGACAGTGGTTAATATGTGCGTAGGGGCAGTGTTTAGTATGTATGGAGGGACAGTGTTTAGTGTGTACGGAGGGACAGTGTGTATTAGGTATATAGGGACAGTGTTTAGTGTGTACGGAGGAGCAATGTTTAATCATTAAGGAGGGGACAGGTTAGTTTTTAGTGATACAGAGGGGCAATGTATGTAGTCTAGTGTTTGCGATGCACACTGTGGTTGAGGCAGCATGCCATTAACCATTTGCATGCTGCAGCTTAGGGTACTAAGCATGCTCTTGTATTGCAGGGCATGCTGTACCTCATAGTACTAGATGCCACAGCACGCTAAGGGTTCAATTGTTACCTGCGGCAGACATTTCTTTTTTTTTTTTTTAACATTCATCTACAGCGATGATGTCTGACGATTTTAAAAGGTTTAATTTGCCGTGATTACAAGCTTAATCACGGCAAATAAACCCTTTAAAAAATTGCCAAACATCGCTGTAATGTCTGGCATTTTTTAAGGGTGATTTTTTAGAACCTTTAGTAAATCCAGCCCATCAGGGTAAATCTGGGTCAGTCTGTTGATAAGGGAGGGTTTGGGTAATGGAAGGGGTGAGGATTAGGATTATGGCTTGGGTTGGGGAAATACTCACCAGTTGACACTGGGAATTCATTTTGGGCAACCTCGATTCTCTCATTCCATTGGGGCAGGGACAGTCGCTGGTGGTGGGTTGTCAGAAAGGCTGGTAGAAAACGACCCTGTCGTAGGGCCATTCTCAGCAGCAAATTACACCCAAACAAGATGACCTTTTATAAATACCTGCTAATAAATTTATTGTAAATATTATTGATCTGTATTCCACTAAATTAAATAATTTTTGCATATTTCCTAATTACTACTTATATATATTAATCTTGGGGTAGATCCAAACTTAAGTGCTTGTTACATTTCATCATGTAGCGTATTTACGCTACCGTATTTTCTATGCACTCCCCTCAGCCGTACGTACTGTGGCCGTTTTACACTTGCCAAACCCTACCTTAACTTTTCAAAGCGTAACTACTGACGTACGTACAGGCTTCACATGCGTAAGTGCCTAAGCCCGCCCATACTGCACGATTTAAATGCCTCACCCCGCCTCCAAAGGGTAATTACGGATGTCGTATGGACGTCACACCCCTTCGTTCATAGTAACTCTGTTGATCTTAGGCTAGTACGTAAGTTCAGAGTTACGTGGTGTAACATCTGCCTTGCACATGTGCGGTAAACAATAATAGGCGATTTTACATCAGCGGCTAGCGTAAAATCGCTCGCCTACGTAGTTTAGGATCTGGCCCCTTATTTGCAGTTGTAGCCGCAGAACCATTTAATGCAAAAAATCAGTGCAGAAAATTCACCTTTTTTACACAGCTTCTTAAAGTTTATGTGATTAAATTCCATTGAATTTGAATTGTTCATCTCCAAAAGAAACACTGAAGAGGAAAAAAAAAATTGCATACGACTACAGGTGCATGTCATCATCTGATGGGGAATCTGGAGTATTTTAAACTCTGCTCTTGTTTTTAATGGATGATTTATGCTGCTGGGGAAATATATTAGCTTAGAGCATTTGATGTCACACTCCTGAACTCACATCTTTGCAAGCATAAGCCAGCATTTAACAAGCAGCAGGCATATAAAGCAGGGTGTACATGAGACAAAAGCATTCTTCTCTGAGCTTAGGGACACTGAAGTGAAGTGAAGATCTGCAACACAGAAAAGTATAAGAGTGAGCCTGTCATAACATGTACATTAAATTAAACGACAACAAATATACACAAAGTTGCATTTTGTGGTTAAAAGCAGGAGGATGAAAACATATACACACCCTATTTAACTTCTGAAGTGAAGATCTGCAACACAGAAAAGTATAAGAGTGAGCCTGTCATAACATGTACATTAAATTAAACGACAACAAATATACACAAAGTTGCATTTTGTGGTTAAAAGCAGGAGGATGAAAACATATACACTTGAGACCCTATTTAAACCTGTGTCTGACAGACAATCTCCCACTGCTAGAGTACAGGTTCATTACTGGATCCTTGTGTTTCGGTGATTCATACATTTGGGGGTCCAAAAAATGTGTAAACTCGATTTGTACAAAATAAAGAACCTACTGACAAGTATTTCACACTACAATAAAGAGATTTAGAGTGACCTCTATGCAATGCAGGTAATCACTGCCACCCCAGTTACCACCATCCAATACATACAGCATCCTAGTGACCACCACCCAATACATACAGCATCCTAGTGACCACCACCCAATACATACAGCATCCCAATACATACAGCATTCTAGTGACTACCTCCTAATACATACAGCATCCTAGTGACCACCACTCAATACATACAGCATCCTAGTGACTACCTCCCAACACATACATAATCCTAATGATCTCCATTCTATACAGAAATCATAGCAACCACCACCCAGTCAACAGTCAACATCCTAGGTTTCTTCAAATAAAAATGGAGCTGCTGAGTGGCCTCCAGAGGCCAGCAGCCTATCGTGAAAATTCCCTGTAAGTCCTATGGCCAATCCACCCCTGATTCTGGTATTGTCCTGTGCTCCAGCATTCAGATACTTGACTGTTCTCCAGCATTCCAGTACTCTCCTGTGCTCCAACATTTCATTACATGGCTAATGCCGGCCTTGCTCCTGTACATCCTCCAGTCTCCCAATCTGCATTCTTCTATCCTTTAGGCTTCTCAATAGCTATGTCAGAGGCTGCCACCTAAAAGCACAATGTGGGCCTATAGCAAAGTCCTTCTTCACCATCAGGGGCTGTGGTGAATACCAGACCCATGGTTAGATTTGCCACCCAGTGAGCAGTGATTACAATTCAATGGGGCCCTGATTACTTTCATAGTTTATGTGATATAGACAATTTTTTCTTGAATTCTTAAGTTGCTATAAGTTGTGTAAGCAATATTGCACATAGCTCAACATCATATGCCATACATTACCACCATGGTCAAAAGGCGGATATTACTATTATTATCATTTATTTATAAAGCGCCACAATGTCCGTAGCACGAAATACAACAACAAAATACAGTACAGACATACAGGGTAGGGATGGACATACATATATTATACATCTATAATGTATATTATAAATATATAATGTAGGACTCAATATCTCGATTATTTCTGGGTCTGTTGTGGGAAAATTATACATATGAAAATTATATTATGCAACATTAACTGGCACAAAATACACTCAGCTACATGTATAGTGTGTGTGTATTCCGAACACAGCACCAAACACTATAAAACAAGGGTTGTTACTGATGTACAGAAATGTTACATAATTAACATAAGTATTAATCTTGCATTAAGCAACTCAGAACACTAAAGACCTTAAATGTAATTATGTTAATATTAAGCAAGTATATTGTACTTGTATACTTATAGTTGTAAGTGTTAAACGTATTTTATTTTATACACACCTCCTGCATTGTCTGCACAGCTGTGGTAAATATGTACGAGATCACAATCCACTCTTGAACAGATGGTAAACGTTCCATTTTTACCAGGACTACGTATGTGTAGAGCATTAGAAATGCCAGGTAGGCCATCTAAAAGCACAGAAGTGAAAAAACAATATTTGTTATTTAATATTATGACATATGCATACAGTGTGTGAATACAGTTGTGCTTTCTTTTGTATATCATGGTCACTGCTTGGGTAACAATGTTAAACAGTTTACATTTCACATTACTGTATGCATAGTACAGTTTACACACAACTTAATATGATAACAAGAAACTCTGCCAAAGTTTGGAGGCAGTTAGAAACCATTTGTGGTGGTTTTGAGCACCAATATTGCTACTGACATTGAATTACTATACTGCAACAATATTATCTAATATTGATGTTTGTATAGCATACTACAAATGATCTGTAATTTGGTAAGCTTAAAACCTGGGAATTTGCCAGGAACAAACACTTTTAACCTTAAGTTTGTCCCTAGAAATTAGAAACTGTTACCAGTTATATCAGTGCTCCTCAACCAGTGTGCCATGGCACACCAGTGTGCCACGGAATGTTGCCAAGTGTGCCGCGGTGCAATGCCTCCAAAAGGAGAAAAAGCACTGGAAGACCTGGAAGACCTTGCCTTAAGGAAATAAGGGGATACTAAGGAGGCTGCAGATACATGAATGAGGAGTACTGGAGAGCTGGAGACACATAATTGGGGATTACTAGAAAGGCTGGAGACACATGAATGGGGACTACTAGGGAGGCTGCAGACACATGTTAGAAAGTTATTAGCTGCAATGTTAAATTTTTCCCCCAAAAAATAGCAATTAAATGTAGTTTCTGTGTAAGTACTTCGTGATTCCTGTTTTTTTTGTATAATTTTGCTTTTGGTGTGCCGCGGAATTCTGGGAAGGGCTTAGGTGTGCCGAGGGTGAGAAAAGGTTGAGGAGCACTGAGTTATATGACTCCCGAACCTTCACTAAATCTGAAAACAGATCATTGATATCTGATGCGTTCACTATTGATTACATATGGACACTTATAAGTACTGAGGAGAAATCGTAGCAGTAACATGTCATTTACCGTGTTAAACCAGAATTTCACAATGGGTGCATGGTAAAATGCAAAATATCTCTGTGCCAGTGGAAGACCTTTGGATTTACCTTCAACACCTATATTTGGAACTTTTGCTTCTTTCGAAATATCCTAGAAATATACATGTATACATAATTATACTAGCAAATCACACATTTCAAGTTGTCAATTTATAGTTTCCCAGACCTCCACCAATGTTTAATGGTCAGAATTGTATAGAGAAAGTCGAGTTTAATCATCTTACCAGAGTCCCTCCTTCTTCAGTGTATTTCACTTTTATTGTTTCAGTCCTTATGAGATCGTGCGCATCCTGAGAAACTGGAATGTGGGACATTTGTGCTTTGCTTTTGAAATCCAAAAGTGGTATTATTGGTGGCAATAAAATACCTAAAATGACCTGAAAATTCAAATATGTCTTAAATAGCCTTAAAAAACTATTGTGTATTGTTCTGAATGGCAGCTGAAATCATAAGCAATGGAACATACTTAATAAAATTATACCTTACATGTGCAACAAAGGTTATTTTCTAAGAATAGTTTAGAAAGCACTTTTTTAACATTACAATTAAATAAAAAAAAATGTCTGACCAATTGTGTGGAATATATTATTATTTCCCACGCAAATTCTTACCCCTATATACATCTATTGCTCTATATATATAGGACCCATCCATGGAACCCACAAGCCTGACAACACTGTGAACATGTAGTTGTTGCTACAAGAAACTCTAGGGTGGCATGTGATATGTAACATTTCGGACCAATTTCACAGATACGATTTTGCCTATTTTTTGTGTGCGTATTTTTAGGATCAGATTAACTGCGCATTCGTAGTAACTTTTTGCCACGCAAGTTACATAGGATTTAGGCATGGAAGTCCATTAGGCACAGATTTCTGAATCGCACTTAGTGACATACGTATGGAGGGGCGGGGTTATCTTCCGTACGTGCGAAGTTACGTGAAAGTGGGTGGTGAGAGGCATTTAAATTAACTTTTGAAGGCACGGTTAGCAACGTACTCACGTACGTAAGTAACTTACGCATATAACTACAAACATAGAGTTAAGGTTGCCCTATGGACGTGCAAATCACCCAAAAAGTCTGTGTGATGGGAGTGTCATGGGTGTTGCCTTGCAACGTATGTGCATATATTTGCGTACTTTATACACACACATCTGTGAATTCGGTCCTTCATCTTTATGATAATCTAGTCTAGTGCCTCTAAAACCACAAAAAAACATTTTTTAGAATATAAAAACATAACAATACAAGACAGTTGAAGAAACTGAAGACATGAGATGGTTTTGTTCATCAGAACTTACTACAGGAAGAAGACAAACTCTGACAAGTAGAGCTAAGGGAGATTGAAACTGTAGCTAGTAGTATAGAGAAGGTAGAGTATAAGGTAGACATAGGAGAGAGTATAGTGAAGAGGTTTGACAGAGCGCTTGAATGTTTCCTAATTTGGAAGAGGCAGATATGGCAGATATCTGGGTTGAGAAAATAGGAAAGGTTTTGAGAGGATTTTGAAGGAAAACGTGGGGCCAGATTTACTAAGCTGTGGGTTCAGATAAGTGGAGATGTTGCCCATAACAACCAATCAGATTCTAGCTCTCACTTTCCTATTACATACTGGAGAATGTCAGCTACAATCTGATTAGTTTCTATGGGCAACATCTCCACTTTTCCAAACCCGCATCTTAGTAAATCTGGCCCTTGGAGTAGCTTAAATTGGATTTCACGGGTTAATTGTTATTTGCAAACATTATAGATGGTAAAGAGGCAAAAAAGGAACTTATGATTAAATTGATTGTAATGAGGACATACATATGAACAAAAGCCATAGAGGAGGAGATTGCAGAAGAAAAATTAAGTTAAGACAAGAGCTTGCTACTTCCAGACTGACCTATGATCAAACCAAAAAAGGCTGCACTTGTAACAAATATAAGAGATAAGAAAAAACTAGAATAAATATAGATGAGTATATATAAAGAATATAGGGGTGCTACACAGGATAAGCTAATACTGTAATACCATACAAAAATCTTCCAAAGAAAAGGAAAGAAAGAAGCAAATCTATAGGTGCGCACCCTAATAATAAAGACCTCTAAAGTCTGATTACTGCAAAAAATATAAAAACATAATATTGAATCATGAAAATAGACAAACAGACATATAAATAAAAAATGACACCTTCCAACAAAATATATAGGTATAGAATCGTCCCAATAACATATATAGCCCGGCTTGAATCAAAAAAGTAACTAAATATCACAGTATATGCAAAATAATGCAGGTCATATAGTAAACAATCAGCCAGCAAATACATAAATAGCAACAATATGAGCCAGATAAGCCAGGATAGTGACAACTTAAACTAATATTATATTCTATTGGGACGATTCTATACCTATATATTTCGCTGGAAGGTGTAATTTTTTATTTATATGTCTGTTTGTCTATTTTCATGATTCAATAAATTATATTTTTATATATTTTGCAGTAATCAGACTTTAGAGGTCTTTATTATTAGGGTGTGCACCTATAGATTTGCTTCTTTCTTTCCTTTGGAACATTTTTGTATGGTATTACTTCCAGACTGAGAAAGTCACGAACAATTAAGGTAGGAGCTATGGAAATGGGGTTGACAAATAAGAAAAAAGTGGTGATAGGGTTAGGGTAACTAACAAAAATTTACATTTCCTAGCAAAAAAGTTGAAAGCGTAATAAAAAAGACATAAATGATTTTCAGCTGAGGAAAATAGAGCTCATTTGAGTTTTTATCCAATCTTACTGGTGATGGGTCTGCACATGGGGATAGTGTGGGGGTTTGTATCAACTGAGATGATATGGTCAATTTATTAAGAACAAAGTGGGATAGTACTGTAAAATCTTGGCTCACTGATCCAGATACCTGCTGCATTCATACGGTGCACTCCACTTTACTCATGCCCCCAGGCAGGGAACAGATGGGGAGGTGGGGGTCACCCTCTCTCAGCCCTTCAACTTATTTCTTGCAACCTTTTATTCACTAACTAATACTAGCTACAAATACTACAAAACCTACTCACACTCGTAGAAATGTTAATGTCATTAATGTTAATCAACTTTCTCAATCTGTGCAACAACTTCTTTCCACAATTTCTAATTACCACTCTCCTGATAAGGCAGTATCTCACCTTAACAAAACCCTAGCAGTTGCCCTTAATGAAGTCACTCCTGCTACCCCTCATACACCACAACAAACTTAGCCATGGCACACTATGGAAACACGAAACCTTAGAAAATTATCCCGCAAAGCAGAGCATTGCTAGCGCACATCTTTTGCTCCCCAAGACTACATCAACACTTATCACACTTATTGAAATGCTCTGGACAATGCCAAACAATCCTACTTTGAAAATCTCGTTTCTAACTCCAAATGCCTCGTTTGTACATTAAACTCCCTACTCAGCCCTCCTGTACAAAATCCACCAACTTCCATCTGTGCCCAAGTTCTTGCATTGTACCTTAAAAATCGGCAAGATCAGACAGAAATTGTCATCCTCATAAACTAACATACTGCTCAGCCCCTTTCCTCCATATTCTGGCATCATATCCTCATTCCAACCCACAGATGAAGAGGAAGTATCTGCTCTTTTCTTATCTTCCTACTCTGCTACCTTTCCTCTTGATCCTGTACCTTTACAAGTCAGTCAATGTCTATCTTGTGTGCTTATTCCAACCCTAACTACTGTCTACAATATTTCTCTCTCTACTGGTATCTTTTTGTCTTTATTCAAGCATGATTACACCAATACTAAAAAACAAGACTGTGACCCCAAATCTCCCTCTAATTATTGTCCCATTTCCCAGCTCATATGCCCCTCAAAGTTGATCGAGAGACTTGCCTACACTCGCCTCACTCACTTTCTCTCCTCACACAATCTTCTGGATCCTCTTCTGTCAGGCTTTTGTTTAAATACTACACTAAAACTGCACTGACCAAGGTGCTCACCAACCTAATCACTGCTAATATAAAGGTCACTACTCTCTTCCCATACAAATGTTATAATCCCTAGGTATTTCGAGTTACTGCAATTTCCTGGTTCACATCCTTTATATAATTGCTGTTTCAGTGTTAGATTTTCTGGATCTACCTTCTCTGATCTTCCTCTTTCTGTTGGAGAACCACAAGGCTCAGTGTTGGGTCCATTGCTCTTTTCTAGATATACTACTTCCCTTGGACAACTAATACAGTCATTTGGCTTTCAGTCTCCCCTGTATGCAGATGGTACACAAATCTATCTATCTATCTATCCACTCCTGAACTATCACCATTTATGTTGGCCCATGTAACTGAATGTCTCTCTGCCATTTCATCCTGGAACTACCCCCCTACAATCCATATTGCATGCGGCACCTAGACTGATTTTTCTTACAAAACGCTCTTCTAGAGCTGCTCCACTCTGTCAATCTCTACTTTGGTTGATGACATATTAAAGAATCAAATACAAAATCCTTTTGCTAATCCTACAAAGCCATAAATAACACAGCACCCACGTATGTATCCTCACTCATCTCAAGCTATATCCCAGCTCACTCTCTCAGATCTTCACAAGACCTACTTCTCTCCTCTACACTAAACATGCTCTGATTCCTGCTTACAGGACTTCTCCTGTGCTGCACCCATACCCTGGAATAACCTCTCACCCCATAAAGACTCCTCTACTCTTCAAACTTTCAGCGCTCCCTTAAAACTCATCTCTTCAGACAAGCTTATCAACTTGTATAACCTACTGCTAAATAGTTGTCAGCTCCATTTACAACCACTTTGCTATCCAGTTTTTGTTTAATGCTAAACACAACTTGAAAACTTTACTTTCCATACTAAAATTACCCTCAGTCATGCTACTAGCACTGCTGTGTGACTGGATCATACAGAGCACTGAGCACTTTTACTTTACATGCTGGCCAGTCCATTGTGTGATAAATAGCACCTGTCCTTATGCATCAATCCTTAACGTTCTACAGAGTATAAGCTTTCGGACAGGGCCCTCTTACCTACCCAGTATGTCTGTTACCATCCAGTCTTGTTATAATGATTGTTAAAATAGTAAAGAGCTACGTAATCTGCTGGCACTATATAAAAACCTGTTAATCAAAATAAAATAAATAATAAAAAGAAACTAGTGTGTCAGGGTAGAACTGGCTAGTAACTGCTATGACTTTTACAACTTTTTCCTAACATTTTCATTAAAATATTTCAAAATTTACCTTATACCATGAATTTTTCCTTAGATTCAGTCTGCCCATCCACATATCTGTAAGCAACTTCTGAGTACATACATGGGAAACAAAGGTTCGAACTTTTCCTGAAACGGCAAGTTTAAGGCAAGTAGCATTACTCCAGTTGCTTAGCTCATATGTCAATAACTTCATTGTCATCTTTTCATTTTGCTTGTAGGTCTTATCAAGGAGTTCTACCGCTAGTTTTCCAAATTCTCTATTTGAAAAAGGCGCAAAAAAGAAAAACAATATGTAATTTAAAACGCAGAATGTGCGCACAAAATTATAACGTATTGTTAAATACAAAATAATGTGTGTAAATTATTTTTATGAAAAATTTCAATAATACAACAATCATGTAAAGCATGCATAACAACGCTCAGATTACACAAATCAGGGATTGCCTATTATAGAAGCAAGAAAATTCAACATATTATTTAAAAGGCAATCACCAAAGACACCAAACATCAAGTATAACATAAACATAGTAAATTCCTATAGTTATGTGGTTGAGGATGAGGGAAAAGGGCTAAGCATAGAGATGGGGGGGGAGGGGGAGTTTAAGAAAGTTACAAAAAGAAACTGGTGCAACAGAGAATGGTGCTTGATTATTTAACTGCTGTCATTGGGGGATACTGTGTCACCTAAATGTTAAATCTATGTAACTAATGGAGAAATGATACTGTGGACCACAAAATGGATGAGACCCTGGAAATTCAGTAAGGCCCATACAATTTAATTGACTAAAGCTGGGGAAAAGGTAATGGATTGGGTAAAGTGGTTAAATCCTGCACATTGGTTCAGTGGGTGCAGAACTCAGTGTCTACCAGAGGTGAGCTTCTTATCTTTGTATGCTGTGTTGTAATATTAATTGGAATCTTCCTCTAATGCATTTCTGCTGTGTACAGGTGTGAGAGAAGATTAATAGAGAATAACAGTTCAGCTTATGGTAGAGAGGATATTGTATTGGGGATACCACTTTCTTATCACAGATGCGCATGGTTTAAGTAGGTGCGTATATGCTTGTATAAGCTCCCTTCCACTCCACCTCCCCCCTTTTTTTTAACAAACCTAAGGTACTTAAGAGTGCCATAACTTCCCGTGCGTAGTTTCTTTCTTAAGATGAAAAATAAACACAGAGATCCCTTCCCTACGCTCTCCCTGGCTCAATTAAATCACACTTTTCTTATAAAGGCTGCTGTGCTCTTCTTTGTTAAGTAACTACGTTCGGTCTTTAAAGTTAAACTAGATTCCTAAAGGCTATGTAACTTGCATATTCAGTATGACTACATATGCGCAGTAGTCTTTATCTTAAAAATACGCACCTAAGAAGTAGCAGCTTCTTAGGTGTGCATCAGGCCCCAGATGTCTTAGACTATGATCCCACATTAGAATATCAGGGGTAGAAAGTTATGACTATGCTTTCTGAAGGGTAGACTGTCAAATTTGGTGTCAAATATGGGATCATATTCTTTAATACTAAAATCATATCAGTCTGCATTAACCGTATAAAAATTGATCACTGTTTATAAGCATTGTGTTTCCTACTAAAGCATAAGGGACCGGATTCACACCTAAGAAGCAGTCGCGTCTTAGGTGCGTATCTTTAGTAAATAACTTACTGCACATGCATAGTAGGTCCTCTACGCAATCTACGTACCAGTTCAGCGTAATGCCGTCTCGTGGAGGGTTTGGATAAAAGTGGGAGGGGGGAAGTAAGTGCCATAAGGTACCTAAAAAGGGGGGCAGGATAGGGGCACACCGAATCTGTGAATCCGGTTCATGGTTACTTGTCACATACACAGTTCCCACTAACTTTGTGACTAATCACATTCCTAATTAGTCAGATGTGGCCGCAAAGACTAAACGGTTTCTACCAATGGACTCTAATGTATTGCCATTCCTACCATTCTGTATAAAATCCCTTGCCTCTGGTCCACCAGGTACTGGTAATACTTTAGTTGGGTCTGACTACTTGCTGCACTGAATTAGATACATATTGAATGCCTCTCTCTCTTTTTCTCTCTCTCCCTATCTCGCTAATTGTTATTGCGCAAATACTAGGTTAGTATTTATGATATTTGCTTTTGCTGAGTTTTTCTTCCTTTAGCAGGTTATTGTTAGTCATTTAATGTTTGCAAAAGTTGTTGGATTTTATTGTTTCTTTACTTAATATTTTTCTGTTATGTATTTGCACTCCAAACTTTTATATTGTCAGTAAAACCTTTTTTATCGGATTGGACAATCATTTATTACCAACTTCTACAGAGGTCAGGGTGTGGTAAAGAGTATTTTACCATAAGGGTGGAATAGCAATCTGTGGATGCCAGTAGTGAAAATTTGGGTGGGACGAGCATCACTGGATTCATCAGAATTTCCTACTACCCACACTAGGCTTTACTAGCCTAGGACAGGGAAACCATAAAAGGGGTCACTCACAGAGAGGGCTACCCACCATGATTCCCACCAACCAAAGTCCAGTTGGCACCAAGGCTGGTTCCTCCATAGTGGTGCCAATAGCACACTTATTCATGTGTATGGTAGTTAATGTGTGAAAAATCAATTATAATATCCGTTTTGTTGAACAATACAGGCATCCAGAAGTGTAGGAAACACTAGTCCATATAAGGTTGCTATAGTGCTAAATGGAACTTAGTTATGGAGATGTCTTAGGGAATTTTTATTTCAATAAAGTTTTTCTTTATTAAATAGTAATTTATAAAGTCATGATTTATCAACGGAAACTATGACAGAAGTAATGTGCTTACTTGGAATAGGTTTTCAGTTTATCTGCTGTATCATCAAATATATCCCACTGACGAGCTTCATAGGACATGCTTCGGTAAAGACATCTAGCTACCAAAGCTTTAGCCATTGATTCTTCTCCATGTTGCCAGAAAAAGAGAGCCATCTTCTGTCTCTTCATTAACACTGCCCAGACAAGGAGCTCATTAAAAGCATACTGGAAAGGTCTTCCATTATCATCTTCACATTGGATGAGTCCATCTCTATTTGATTTTTGCTTAGCTTCATTTTCAGTTATGTCATTCTATTAACAGGAAAACAAGAATATCATATTAACCTATTGATAGAGATTACCATTTTGGGAAATTTACTAGGTTAAAGATTAGGAAAACATTCTGTTTATAAGTGACATGTTGGTGGACTCAACTTTTTGTTTTCTCTCCTCTAACAATAGCTGTATCAATTTAAAGGAGCCAGTATCCAATTCAACATACATTTTTTCCTGAAATTGGGATCACTATGGATTGAGGAGGTCTTAAAAATTCTAAGTAATCTTGGTATGATCTTATTATTTAAATAATTTTGCAAGGTGGAATGGTCCCACCAATGCCTAGCTTCCATCTAGATCTTCCAATTTCAGGGGTGTGGCTAAAAGCCGGAAACATATTAAATGTATTGAAAAAGCCGGAAACCATATTAAATGTATGAGAAAAGCCGCAAACCATATTAAATCTATGGAAAACACACTGAATTTATTTTTTATAACATTCATATATTAGAGGTGCCACCACAGTTACATATTCTTATTTAATTTAAAACAAACCATTAACAAAAGCATATACAGACATTTAAAAAAGAAAACTGAAAAAACACAAAAACATAAAAGACATATAAAACATTTCTAACAAGCAAAAATATTTCTCATTTGCTAGATATTAGACATATCTGAGATTTGAGGTTTGGATTTCAATTGATCTTATTAACTTAATTCTTTTGAATCAGACAAGAAAAGAATATTTTTTCTCTAATGGAAGGATGATGTTTTTTTAAAACATTTTTACTTTTATACAAAATTAATATACTTTTACAGGAGATAATATATACATACTTTAATTGCTAATTACAATATGAACATGTTTTACTAGAGCCTATGTAAAATTATTCAGTTCATTCGAATCATTTAAACCTACTGGCGACATTGGTCCGGATTCTCAACTAGGAATATTTTTACTTGCGTTCCTAGTTATATGTGCAGAGCTACTATGCATGCGTAGTAACTATTTTATGGTATCTACGTAGCATTTTGTTACGTAGATTGTGTACATGCGGTCTTTAAAGACTGCATTACGCAATCTACGGATCTAAACGCTACATAGATAGTGTAAAATAGTTACCACGTGGATGTAGTAGCTCTGCACTTATAACTAGGCACGTAAGTAAAAATATTCGTAGTTGAGAATCCAGTCCATTGTGTTTAATCTGAGAATCCAGTATTCTCAGGGATTCTTCAAGGAGCTGCCTTGTTGTCCTCCCCATATACTGCATACCGCAGATACAGGTAAGTAGGTAGACCACCAAATAGCTTCTGCAATTTATCAAATCTTTAATCATAAAAATTTCTTAACCATCAGAAGACAAAAAATTTTGCTCCTGATTTTTGCATTTTGCATGTTCCACATCTGTTCTGAGCGCAGCATAAAAATCCATTGGTCTGTCAGGTCACCAGGTCGGTGCTACTGTTGGTAAGTGTTCTTTTAAGTGACTTTGGACCAATAGATTTTTAAGGTTCCTAGCTTTCTTAAAAATGATCCATAGGGATTTAATAAAAGGCATCAAAGTGCTATCTATTTAGGATCTTGCACTTTTTTTGTATTATTTTTCATTTGCATTGGAATTGAACTGAGTTGTTACTTCGTAACTACGGAACCCGCATGCACGTAAAGTAGGCTTAAATGAGTCGATTGAACTGAATCATTTTACATAGGATCTAGTAAAACATGTTCATATTGGGCCCTATACAAACCTATGAAGCTCCGGCAGCGTAGATTTACGAAATGACCTACTATGCATTGTCATTAGCAATTAAACTATGTATATATTATCTCCTGTAAAAGTATATTTATTTTGTATAAAAGTAAAAATGTTTGAAAAAACATCATATCTCCATTAGAGAAAATAAGATTCCTTTCTTATCTGATTCAAAAGAATTAAGTTAATAAGATCTATTGCAATACAAACTATCTCAGATATGTTTCATTATTCCGTGTTAGTTCTAGTAAATGAGTAATATTTTTTGCTTTTTAGAACTGTATTTTTATTTCTTTTATGCTTTTATGTTTTTTTATGTTTTCTTCTTTAAGAGTCTACATATGCTTTTGTTAATTGGTTCACTGTTTGTTTTAAATTAAATAAGAATATGTAACTATGGTGGCACATTTAATATATGAATGTTATCAAAAGTCAACACCACAGGTTCCGCAATTTGGATTGGCCTTAAATACAAGCATGGAGAAACACAGCTCCATCTTCTGATGAAACCACTGGTGTGGAGAAACGTGTTGAGTTTGTTATAAAAATTTTAAAAGGTTGACCATTTTTCACATTGCTATTTAACTTGACTCTGGATCTGCTAATGAGATTGTTGCAATGCAATTCTGAATTTAAGGATATCAAGATAGGCAATACCACTACTAAGACAACTGCTTTTGCGGATGACCTCTTATTATACGTTTCAAATCCTGATGAATCACTCCCGAAAATATTCCGCATAATCTAGCAATTTGGACAAGTCTCAGGATTTGATATAAACCAGAAAAAATTTGTAGCCCTTTGGCTTGGTTCCTCATATCACCCTCAATGCCACAGCCGATACCAGATTGAATATGTCAGACATTCAATAACCTGTTTTGGGTTACACCTCTCTAAAAATCACCACACACTATACGCAGATAATATGAAAAAAATTAGCAGATGCTTGTGCATCTATGACAAAATAGCATAATATACCCCTTTCCTAGCCAATCCAATTAAATAAAAATGATTATATTCCCAAAACGTCTCTATCCTTTACATATGCTGCTTATCATGTTGACCCTGAGGAATGAAAAACCGCTGAACAAAGCTTTTCGTCATTTGCGTGCGGGAGTCTGTAATAACGCGAGACAGAGGGGAATGCAGGCCCCCTGACACTCTCCTCTGTCGTGCGGGCTTTATGGCAGCTTACGCTGCCATAAGCCTGCCTTAAATAGGACGGATGGATCAGCGGTCCGTACGACCGCAGATCTGCTGCAGTGTGGGAGCCCCCTCCTATACTGTACACTTACCATGCTTCCCCCCGCCCTTTAGCGGGCGGAAGGGAAGAATAGTCCATTTCCGCGGAAATGGGCTCGGACGGAACAAAGTTGCGGTTGCAGTGGAATTTGTACATGGCAAGCAAGCCGGGTGTGTAGAAAGAGACACTGTTATTGGGAACTATTGAGAGAAGGTAATACTTCTCTCTCTATGCTATATTTCCAACATCACAGTATATATCAATTTGTAGACTACACTTCTACCTAAAATTGGACTTTGTTTCAAACGTCTACCCACAATATACCTTGCTAAGTCAACTATATCACTACAGCTCTGGATCCGCATATTAACAGCTATTAGTATAAAAATCAGCTGGATATTAACTTGTATATTTCTTACCATCTATCACAGCAGGTTTAGTATCACCATCAGATTTGTTTAGGCTGCCTGATCAACTGCCTTGATACAGTTTATTTATAGGTGCAGTTATTTATATTATTGTTCTTATTTTATATTGTTGTATATTATATGCTTTTTTATTAAAATTCTTCAGAGAAATACTCCTGAAGTGCTCTTTTCTTATTCTTTTATTTGCTAAAAGCCAACTTGCTCACAAAATGCAGGTTATAAATCTCCTTCGCAGTTAATTCTTAACGTGAAAAATACCAAACTTGCAATAAAAAAAATATTGAAAAGAACATATGAGGTAAGTATTAATTATATGCACTGCACCACAGAAATAACACGTTTACTACATTGTTAATATTGGTATAAAAGTATTATATACTACTCAAACTCTCTAGAGGTGTTTACATCTCACTACAAAACTCATAAATGAATCATAAACATTACCAAAATACCTAGACACAGACATTAAATAAACCACAACATATAATACCTTAGTCTTGAAAGGCTGAGCTGTTTGAAGGAAGTGGCTGTGTCTAGTTTTTTCCTTTCTTTGTGTTCGGTCCAAAGTGTTGTCACTTTCCCTGTCACTCATGTCCTTTTGGGTTGCGTGCTGAAAAATAAAATGATAATTAAACAAAATATTTACTATAGCTTTGAAAAAAAATGTTTTATGTCTTTATTAATTTCTGATCGCTTAGAATGCTTTTACTGAAATATAAAATGGACCTGGATAAAGGCTTTATCATGCAAAATACAGAGTGACAGCCAAATTATTGCACTTACTATATATGAGTCTGATTCAGACTTAAGAAGTAGCTTGAAACTAAGGGCCGGATCCAGAACTGTTCAATAAACAGTAGCTACTGCGCATTCGTAGTAGCTATTGTACGTCTAAAAGACCGCATAGACGCAATCTACGTATCGAAACGATACGCAGATTACGTACAATAGCTACTACGCATGCGCAGTAGCTACTGTTTATTGAACTACGTCCGTCTATGGAAGACGGACGTAGTTCTGGATCCAGCCCTAAGAGAGGAAAGTTACTCCTGGACCTAACCATGCTGATTTCAGAGTCAAGTTAATTGTTTACTTCGCATGCAGGGATATATCTTTGAATTGCTTACTGCACACAGATACTGACCAGCTTTACTATTACACTGCTATTTAGATTTGGGATAGAAAACATCACCTCTCAACTCTAATACTGTTTGCAACAGATGAAATATGACTCCCCTGCAATCACCATGGTTTAGCCCAGGAGTAACTTTCCTCTCCTAATTTCAAGCTCCTTTTTAAGTCTGAATCAGGCCCTATGTCATTAAAGTCTAATAGTGTACAGTACATACAGTGAGTGTCATAAATACAAAATTAAAGTAAAGTTAAAGTTTGCTTCTTTAAATTTAAATTCTTTTGCAACTTTAGTTTTATATTACTACAGTTATCAGTTTGACAATAGCACAATAGTAAATACCTGATTGATGTGTTTATACATAGCTCTGAAGCGTCTTTTAGTGTAGCTGCTTCTATAAGGTCCACCTATTAGATATTCTATCACAAGTCCAACGTCCAGGAGAGTAATACTGTACTGTGCTGAGAGGTTTCCCTATGTACTGTGCTGAGAGGTTTCCCTCCAAAGTGACCAGTAGTATAGTGTCATAGAAACTTTGAAACCAAATAAATAGAAGACAGCCACATGGATGGGTGGTGTGCCATCTCTTGTGAAGTCAACACATATTTCATATTTTGAGAAGTAAAATGGGACACATTGGGGTAGATCCAGAACTAAGTACGCTAGCCGGAGACGTAAATACGCTATTTTGCATGTACTGCGCATGCACGCGGCAGATGTTACGACATGTAACTCTGAACATACGTACCAGACTACTATCAACAGCGTAACTATGAACGAAGAGGCGTGTCAGCCATACGACATCCGTAATTACGCTTCGGAGGCGGGGTGAGGCATTTAAATCGTACAGTATGGGCTGCTTAGGCGCGTAAGTATGTGCTGCCATTACGTACGTCAGTACTTACACTGTGTAAAGTTAAGGTAGGGTTTGGAAAGCGTAACGCGGCTAAAATACATACGGCCAAGGTAAGTGCATAGTAAATACGCTACGCTAGGAAACGTAATGGAAACGTAGCTCTGGATCTGGCCCATTATTTGTAATTTTGTCATTTAAGTCTTTTCTGTAATATCATTCAATATATTTATTTCAGAGTCATTTAAAAATTGTATTTCTTTTATAAAGAAATCATGGAAACTGGTGGCTGTTAATAATAGTTAAAAAGAAATACATATTTAACAACCTACTGCATCCAGGAAAATCAGCCTTTTTCTGCCCTTATTTTGACTTGAGCTTTCAATTATAACAAAAATAATTTTGACAAATGACAAAAACTGATCTATAAAACAAAGAATTTCTCCTCCAGAATTTACATAGAAACATAGAAAGTGACGGCAGATAAGAGCCACATGGCCCATTCAGTCTGGACATTTGTTTATTCAAAACTATACTGACCCTAGACCCTATTTACCCTCAAAACTATACTGACCCTACACCCTATTTACCCTCAATTTAGTTTACTATTTAGGATACCCTTATATTTATCCCAAGCATGTTTATACTGTTCTACTGTATTGGCCTCAACCACCTCAGATGGGAGGCTATTCCGCACATTTCCTCTTAGAATTTAGATATTAAGAGTCAGTAGCTACCTTCTTAACATCATGGATTAGATGTAGAAGCGTGTCTTTACTAGCATCCGGTGTCTAAAAGGAGCAAAACAGGATATTTAGTCATTTCAACAAAAAAAAAACAATTACAATATCCTAAATATGATAAACAAAGACAGCCAGGAAACAAATATCAATCCTCTAATACATTTTAAATTTGACTCCTTCTGCAATTCAGCAAGATGGTGCCAAGGTTTAGATTTGCTTGTTTTTTTTATGTTACTCCCTACTCTGGATTAACCCCTGGTTGAGTAATAGTGGGAAATAAAATGACTTTCATTTTAAATTCAATGAGTACTATTTATTTTTCTTAGACTGTGGTGACTATGGGCCAGATCCAGACCTACGAACGCTAGCGATTTAACGCTAGCCGCAGACGTAAATTCGCGCATTAGTATTTACTGTACATGCGCACAGCAGATGTTACGACACGTAAGTCAGGATGGCCGTAACACTCTCGTAAATACATACATTCCTAAAATACGCTAGCCATATTTATGTTCCAATTACGCTTTGGGGCATTTAAATTGTACAGTATGGGCTGGGTTAGGCAGTTACGTCCATCAGGATGCTACGTACGAGCGCGGTTACGCTTGGAAAAGTTAAGGTATGGTTTGGTAGACGTAAATCAGCAAAATATCATCCGTCCGATGGGAGTGCCTGGGGAAGTGCATAGTACTTACAATAGCATAAATACGCTACGCTAACAAACGTAACTAGGACGTAGGTCTGGATCTACCCTTATCTGTTAATATCATTCGATCACTTAACCCTGTTTTGCCACTATAATTAATAATTATTAAATATTAAAATAAATAATATCTTTATTATTAAATAAATAATATCTATTTGCTGCATCATTTCCGCTCCCTGAGCTTACTGCATTGTACAGCTCCTCCAGTCGGGGGATTGTCAGAAATTTGTGCATACTGACTCCATTTTCTATGAGAAGTTTAACAAATGAAACTCTGTCCATTACAAGTGCATCCAGCATGATTTGCTCCAAAGTTTTTGTCTGTGGGAAAGTAAATATAGTCATTATTTTGAAAGTAAAAATTTTTTGTTATTTTCATTGGTGTTTCACTAGATTTTACACTATGTTTACTTACCAGCCACTGTTGTCCATGTACAAAAATATAATTTTTGGCAATGTCTTCTCTATTCCAAGCCAAGGCCAGAGCAAGTTGATCGTATGGAGACATATTTGTACCTAAACAGAGTGAAACGAGGAGTTATATAACTTTAGTGTAAAGTTATTATGAGAATGGCAGTAAAGACTCTTGTGCATCCACCATTGGTCAGGACATAAAATAAAAGTGTAATAGTAAAGCTGGTCAGTATCTGTGCACAGTGAGCAATTCAAAAACATATCCCTGCATGCAAAGAATACAATTACCTTGACTTCTCCTAAAGCCAACATAGTTTTTTCCAGGAGTAACTTTCCTCTCAAAATTTCAAGCTCCTTCTTCTGTTATACTATGCATTAATGTGGGTAAAATTAAATAAACATTCCCTGTGTGTAGGAAGCTCCCTCTCAGAATGTTATTATTTACACAAAGGTGAATCCTTTGACAACTTAAAGTAACAATTGTTTCACAAATTTTTTATGTTTACTTATACTGCTATGTATTGGTCAATGAATATTTTTTGAACACAAAACTTAATTTTTTTATGAAATATTTGAGTAATCAACTTATAACTTTTATGTTTTTGATTTGTACACCTGGACCCCGATGAATGTGAAGGGAGCAGAGCTCTTCTAAAAAGGGACCACCTCTTAATTCCATTTTATATCCTTCTGATGAAACGGCAGGGATTACCGTGAAATGTGTTAAGGCTTTATTCATATGCCAACCTTCTAATAGCACGAGTACCTTATTTGGACATTCAAGTAAACCGGCAACGACTCTATATGAGATAACAGCAACCTGAGGGAGTTTGTCATTCTGAGACAGAGAACGGAGACCGCTGCTGATGTACAGCACGTGTAAGCAGCTAGCGTGAGAGCTTCAGCTGTTTTCCAGTAGGATATCATCTATGTACAACACTCAGCTCCACAACCCTTTTGCAACTTTTTACCATCTACCTGAGGATCAGTAAGCTTAATTTTCTTCTTAATACATAGTTACTTACAGTCTAATACAAGGACTATACTTAACCTCAAGGAAACTATTGGATTATTTCTATTGCCATTGATACATTTAATTGTTGCTATTGTTGCTTTGTTTTTAATCTGCTCTAAAGTGTAGGAGTGCAGTCAGAACAATCAATCTATTTTATCTTGTCAATATTGAGCAGAAATGCTCTTTATTTTTGTTCTTAATTAGGTTTATGGTATTAATAAAATTTATAATATTTCAAATAGTTAAGCTGTGTGTTCTAAACTGTTTTTAGCACTGATCTGTACTTTCTGTTTACTTGATTTTTTTGGGTCTATAGGCAGAGGAATCAACCGTTTTCTAGCGCTCACAGACTCTAATTAGAGTTTTGGGGAATATAATGGTGGTCAATCTTTATTGTAGGAAAACTTACATGCCTGTAGTAATGAAATACAGGTAACGGAATACAAGAAATTCATTCAGGACATCAGGAGAAGGAACTTCGTGTATATAAGGTGACATATAAATTATATAAATCTTACAAAGTTTAACGTGTATATGGTACATATCGCATAACTATAAATATAAGAAATAAACAAGAAAAAAAGAGAGAAAGATTCCACCAATGAAAAATATAGAATTTCAGAGAGATTATTAACTTACATACTCTGCTCCAGGTACTAAAACTTCAAAGAATTAGCATGACATGTAGAATGTAAACAAAATATTAAAGCTGACAGTGAATATTAGGCGCACCCTGCTCTAAAAAACAAAAAAGCTGCCCCCACACTTAAAGTGCCACTCCACTCTAAAAATGAACAAACAACATATAAATATTAGTGTGAAGCGCTAAGAATATTCTATATATGCAAATTTAAATAATTTTAAATTAACATAAACACCTAAACCATATCAAACAATAAAAACAAATAAAATCAAGAAATATATACCATGATGGTTCAAGGAAATAAATAAACCTTGTTTTCAAATACTACTGCGTTCTTAGTGTAAGTCTAAAAGAAACATGTGACCAATGAATCTTGATTTGAAAAGTCCTAATAAAAATATGGTTGAAAGCTGTGCATAGTCCAGTAAAATTTCCTTGTGGTAATTAAAGGAATGTAGTTGTCCCAGGGTAGGCGCTTGATTTATATTAATGAAATGATTTCTCCCCATCCTGTACACACACAGGATTTTTAGTGCAGGAGCCAAGAAGAACCAACGAAAAAAAGAAGACAGAATGTAACATTGTACCAAAATATTGCATAGAACAGGCTTCCCATCCGATATGATAGACAAGCAATATATAATATTATATACAATATTCACTATACACACTATTCCAATTATTGTAGCTGACAGTCGTATTGGGTACAACTGACTGGACAGTGTGTATGAGGCATTATGATGATGATGCCCCATATATCAGTGATAGCAAACATATTGAATCAATGAAAGTGCCTTTGTTTCATAGATGTGGATAAGAGTAAGGTGATATTAATGAACTTCCAACCAGAGAGGAATACAACCAAAATACTAACTTTTTAATAGTGATGTGAGGATTGCAACATCAATATCTTGTTGTTCTTCTGGCCCAGCATGAAATACAGTTATCTAGAATGAAATATAAAATTAACACATATCTATTAAAAATAGACTTAGAAATTAAAGACAATGTATAAGTGTTCCTCTTTAAATGGAAGTTTAACATTTATAATCCCAAAAGCACCACCTCTGTTGGATGCATGTTTGGAGGTGGAACTTGCATGCCTATAATCTCTTATCTGGCGAATATCAAGTTCCCTATTTTCAGTACTAAGTCAAAAACCAAATGACAAAAGGTAGAGATATAGGGTCAGATTCAGATGTAATAGAAACAGCTGACACACGCATGCTAGCAGGACCGGATTGAGGACCTTTTGGCCCTGGGGCTGAAAATCATCAAGGACCCACACTATATAGTATGCTTTGATGGAGGATGTCAGTACAATGCAGTGGGAGGCCTGGAGCTCTGCAGTGTGTGGGGGCCTATTTTCAGATGCAGACCTGGGACTGTATTCCTATTAGCCCCATTGTTACTCTTGCTCTGCATTGCATGCTAGCTGCATAAACAAGCTGTAATTTGATACTGTGCAATCACGTGGCTAAAGTCCATGTGGAATTTATCCTCCGCAAGGTGGGCTGGGCTATCCCCCATGCGTACGAGATAAATGCATTTAAATCGTACAGTAAGGACACGGTTCAGCCATTACATACAATCTAGTAAATCGCACGGACTGAGTTCTGTGTTCTTAAGGTAGAAGGTAGGGTCCAGTGCACAAACTCACCATCTGCATGCATCAATATCTTGTTGTTCTTCTGGCCCAGCATGAAATACAGTTATCTAGAATGAAATATAAAATTAACACATATCTATTAAAAATAGAATTAGACATTAAAGACAATGTATAAGTGTTCTTCTTTAAATGGAAGTTTAACATTTATAATCCCAAAAGCACCACCTCTGTTGGATGCATGTTTGGAGGTGGAACTTGCATGCCTATAATCTCTTATCTGGCGAATATCAAGTTCCCTATTTTCAGTACTAAGTCAAAAACCAAATGACAAAAGGTAGAGATATAGGGTCAGATTCAGATGTAATAGAAACAGCTGACACACGCATGCTAGCAGGACCGGATTGAGGACCTTTTGGCCCTGGGGCTGAAAATCATCAAGGACCCACACTATATAGTATGCTTTGATGGAGGATGTCAGTACAATGCAGTGGGAGGCCTGGAGCTCTGCAGTGTGTGGGGGCCTATTTTCAGATGCAGACCTGGGACTGTATTCCTATTAGCCCCATTGTTAATCTGGCCATGCATGCTAGCTGAATAAACAAGCTGTAATTTGATACTGTGCAATCGCGTGGCTGTAGTCCGTGTGGAATTTATCCTCCGCAAGGTGGGCTGGGCCATCCCCCATGCGTACGCGATAAATGCATTTAAATCGTACAGTAAGGACAGGGTTTAGCCATTACATACAATCTATTAAATCGCACGGACTGAGTTCTGTTTTCTTAAGGTAGGGTCCAGTGCACAAACTCACCTTGTGAATGTAGGAGAGCAGGAGGGGTGCCTTCAACGTGTGGTATTAGTGATAAATAATTCCATACATTGCGGAAGCTACGTGTGGAATTAACTATTAGATCTGAATCTGCTCTATGAACACTCAGCAGTAAAAAAAAGGTATGGAAACAATGGAAAGCAAACCACTGAAGTTGAAAAGACAAATGAATTCGAGAGACTATTAAACTCACAAGGTTCTTGGTCCTCAAACATGCCATTAAGGTATGGAAGATGTATACAGCTTCTGACTGATTAAGGCTGAGTGTTTTCTTTACAGTGGCAATAACATCGGACTTAGTGGCTTCTGGGAGATTTCTAAGAATAAGCAAAACGATGGTAGAGTAATTCTATAATGATGACCAGGTTTTATTATATTTCAGAGGAGCCAAATGATTCTCTTACCCTTGGCTATCTGTTTGCTTATAAACATATGCCAGCAAGTCAGCTGCTCTGCCACTCCCTTCACACACCACAACTGGCACAGGAGGGCTTAGCTGGAGATACTCAAAAATCGTAAGGATGGTGTTGGTTCCACCCTCTAGTATTAGAGCCACAGCTGGTATTCGTTTGCCAGTCCCTAGCAAAAGAGGATGATAAATGAAAAGCTAAGACATACGAGTAAAGTGGAACACCAGATTTACTACTAGGAGTAGTCTGACAAACACAATGAAAAGAGATCACTACTGAAGGGTTCACAAACACCAAATTAGAGCAAGAAATTAATGGAAGACATTCCTCCAGTATAATAATTTATCCTATGCCGTTGTTTTACTTAAAGATGAACTAATTTTCATTGAATGGGGTGTGGGTAGCCGCCGAGAACAGCCCTTTTTCAAAAGAGGGTGCTTTCTCCCATCCATTGGTGAACTGGCTGGGAATCGATAGCTTCAACCTCGCAGAGGAAAAGCAATCAATCCATGGAAGATAGAAGATGCTGCTGCAAATGGTGAGTATGAAGTTAACCCCAACCCTTACCCTCTCTTTCCATTACCCTAATCCTCCCCTCCCTGCAGCCTGACCCTAAGACTCCCTTCCCTGTAGCCTGACCCTAAGGGCCATATTTACTAAGTTGCGGGTTTGGAAAAGTGGAAGAGATGCTGCCCATAGCAACCAATCATATTCTAGCTGACATACTCTGGTATGTAATAGGAAAGTGAGAGCTAGAATCAGGTTGGTTGCTAAGGGCAACATCTTCACTTTAACAAAACCAGAGTTTAGTAAATCTTAAGACTCCCTTCCCCGCAGCCTAACCCTAAGACTCCTCTACCCCCAGCCTGATCATAAGACTCCTCTACCCGCAGCCTGACCCTAAGACTCCCCTTACGTTACCCTAACCCTAGCCCTCCCCTTCCATTACTCTAACCATAACCCCCCTTTCCCGCAGCCTAACTCTGAAACTCCCCAGAGAGTGTTACTCACCTCTCCGGTCAGTGCAGTGGGTGTGACGGGTCTGCATCTGCATTTCCGTTTAATGAATGGGTAAGTATGCTGATCGGTGTGCCGATTTCTAACCTACCAGTGTACTACCATTCAAGCTTATACAAATATTCAAATTTCTGTAATAGCCATGTTAAAAAAAAACACTCATGGCAATAGTAAGGGGTAAAGCTGCCCATAGGATTCCCATGATAGGAACAATATTAATGACCCCATTTTAGGGTTTTAATGTTGTGCATGCTTCACTTATGAGCGCCAAATCACAAAGGCTCAAGCAAAGTGACCTGGCACTAGGTTCCATCAGGGACCTCTGAGAATCAGGACTGTGCCCCTTGAAAACTTGGGAAACAGTATCCCCCTTGTACCCGCTGGGCATATACCTGCAAATGGCACTCATATCTTACCTTTCCTAAAGGGCTACAGCTCCCACCAATAACAGAGACTTAAAATACTGGCTTGAACACCAATAAACAATTTAATAAAACTGAATGTATGTATTTATTTCAGATGTAGTACATAAGTAAACTAGTTCAAATTGGCTTAATTTGTCCTGTAACACTTTGGCTTTTGTGTTTTAACTCTATATATTATTATTTATTTATTTATTTATTTAAATGTACTGCATACTAAATTATAATTATATTGTGTCCATATTAGTGCGGTTATCAAATCACTGGAAAGAACTGTGTAAAACTCACTTTCATGAATTTGTTTTAGAGAGATTCTACTTTCTAATTCTTTTCTTATAGGTACTTCTCCTCCGTGTCGTCCAACTGTGCCATCGTCCACCAGGAGGAAGTGGGTATGGAGGCTACTGAGGACTTGGAGCTTGCTGAGAGGGTTTGTCAGTGTTTGGTATGGAGCTACAACCTTGTAGAAAACACAGCACAGCAAAGGCTATAAATATGAAAAACAACATTAGAATATAAACTGTATAGTGTAAAAATGTAGTATTACATCTCTTCCAATGAGATCTTGTCTACCATCAACGATGCCCCATGGAGTTATTCCAACAACACAGATCTTATTACACAACTGAGAAGCATGTTCTTTTAAAGCATTTTCAATGTGTTCAGTGACACCTATATTCAGGAAGAAATCATAGACGTTATATAGCCCATATAAATCACCATGATCAATGAGAGGTGTTTTGCTCAAACAGTAACATTTTTGAGACTGTTGTGATAATTATTTTATTTAATATACAATTAATGTCAGTTAAAATTAACAAGATATTTAATAATTTCATATATTAAATATATATAGTGGCAACATCTATTGGACTGATATATGCTGTAGTGTCAGAAATTGGGGAGGTCATTAAAGGTTTACCATTATTGACTCCTCCAGTCAATATCCAAGCTCCTGTGGTTACTGCAGCTTTAATAAAGCCCCTGGATAATGCTTCTTTTATACGAGGATGAAGATCGAATTTATGGGTACCACCATGTACAGAGATTACCAGCTTTGGAAGCTTCATCCGCCATTCCTTCAGCATGAGATGAAGGATATCTTCAATTCTACTGTCATTTGCTAATCGGACATACTGCAGGAAAAGGTTATATATATATTACTGGAGTGAAAATAAAAATAAAGAACAAAGTACAAAACACCACAACATATGTTAGATATAACATTCACATTGTGTATAATCATTGATAAAAAACATCAAAACAATGCAGAAACTGTGTATGTATCAAAAGATTTATAGTTTATATACATTTAGCAGGAAATCAGCAATATCTAAAAAGGTGAAAACCGCACATAATGGGATGTCCAAATCAATGAAGTTCAGTATAGACATGGCCGGGCAATATCACTTCACCTTACTTAATAGAAAGCAAATTATGTAATTTCAGTTGGTTGAATTATATGGGTTTCAAACCAGATGTTTTGGTAGAATCAGCAATAAATATGCTCTTTGGTACTAATAGACAAGGTTGCTATGAAATTTTCCCATAGTTCAAATAAATAATGGGCCTGTTTTTCCTTATTAAGAGTCTCAAGCTAATCACAAAGAACACTGGTAGACAATGATTTTGTCACAGGGCTCCTCATGTGTTATTGGTCATATATATGAATAGTCATAGAAGCTTTCTGTCACTCACATTTTTGAAGTTATGTCCTCTTTAATAGCTGATATTGCTATATATGAATGGTTTATAGAGCATTTAGGAAGGCTTTATTGGCTGCTCATTGTGGCCATAATAAGCGAATCTGGAAGCACAAAGATTGGCCACATAATATAGTGCCCTGCGCTCTGATTGGTCTGCGGATTTGTGTGCACGTGGGTCCACAGGTTTTGGTGTGCTGCACACAGGTTGGTTCTCAGAATTGTGTGACAAGCTGCTGTGGTATATAAGTGCACCCTTTTTGATAGAGTCTGACCAACTCCTGCCTTTGCTTTTATTCTATTATACACACATTTTTTTAATTTGTGATTTTAATTTTGTTTGTTATAAATATAAATTTTACACATTAAAAGTGGTTGGGTTATTTTAATTGAACATAGGGTAGTGCATTGGGCCAGCTTTCATTTTCTCTTCTTGTATTTTCTATTGAGAATGCAGAAATTCTCACACATAGGCTGTATTCACAATCCCAAAATTTGACCCTCCCAACTGTAACACATAGCGCAGGATACATACTGGCTGCATTGTGTTTCTCTGCCAAGTGGCACAATGCTTAAAATATGTGTTATCTGTTCATACTCTTTTTGGACCTGATTCAGAGATTGGAAATTGGAAAGTTATTCCTGGGCTAAACCATGTCAGGCCCTTTTTTACCTCTGTGAAGAATTAACATTTAAACAGCAGATATCGCATTTGACTCTACTCATGAAGCAGTGCTATGAGCTTGGTTGCAAAGTTGGTGACCAAGACAAAGATTGGACCTGTTATGTTTGCTGTCTTACTTGTGTCAGAAATGAAGCGCTTCAAGAATCTAATATTATTTATTTTGGTAAGGAAAAATAAAAAACAAGTATATAAAAAGCGGAGAATCTAAAATAAAACATTTAAAAACTCTCTGCACATCCAGATATGTTTCTATCTAAAGGCTGTTGATCAAGCAGCTCAATATGTAATGATTGACTGCAATGGAGCTCCGATATTATACGTGCAGTCTGCTCAGTAAAATGGATAGCGCTTATATTTCTATAGGTTAGGTAGAGCAGTATATTAGCACCATTAGATATCCTCTGGCAAGTCAACTTAAATGTGAAATACTTGAATACCATTCAAATGGTAAGAGCACCGGATTAGTTTGAGCGATTGTAGTCTATGAACAGATTAGTCTCTGCGGTGCAATCAATGATCGCATGAAAAAGGGGTTTCTCCTTTGGCAGTCTTTCGGCGCAACTCAGATATACTCAGTCTGGTACATAGAAGCATGGAATTATGGTGTTAATACGCTGACCGGTATGCAGGGTTTCTACCCGTCACTGGAGTTCACAAAGGCAGCTGTGCGAGGGTTGATGTGCCGAGTGGGGCCTCCCGGCGTATTGCCATAGCGCTGGAAGTCTCACAGTGTCTCCCGCTGTCAACACCCCCGCCAGCCGGCAAGCATGGTCGTGGGTGAGAGGTGTGTCGACAGTATGTTAGGCGGGACCTCAGCGGCGGCTAGATGTTTCGAAATTCCTTGTATGCAAGTCTACTCCTCCAATAGCGAGGATAACAGGCTGACAGCTTTTTTTCCAAAGAAGTTGAAAACTTGCCAATAATTATGTCCACTGAATTGAATTAGAGTACAGCGCTTCCATACAATTTTGGTTCGATTTTCTACAGGTTTCGATTTTTCTTTGAGGACCTGTAGAAATCGAATCTCTGCACCACAATTCCACAATTGTATGGAAGTGCTGTACTCTAATGTGCCCCATGTAAAGCTGGGTTTTGCAAAGAACTTTATCAAAGCACTGGATCAGAGTGGGCTTGCATTTACCTACTTAAGAAAGAAATTCCCAAGGGTTGGTGAGGCAATGCTCAAAGAGGAGATCTCTGTAGGTCCTCAAATAAGACAACTGGTGCTTAATGGGAGCATTAATGGTCTGCTTAATCCTGCTGATAGAGCTGCTTTGGAGGCTCTCAAGAGCATTTGCCAAAACTTCTTAGGGAACCATAAGGCCGACAACTAAGAGACGGTGGACAATTTATTAAAATCTTACAAGACCAAGGTGTGTAGTATGTCTCTGAAGGTCCTCTTCTTGGACTCATAAGGTACTTCTTGCCACATTATGAACTTTCATCAATCATTATTTAATTTTTTTGTATAATGAATCAATTATATAATATACAATGGTGAACTTCCCATAGGAGGACACCAGTATTGTGTACTGACTATTCCAGGGGCCCCAGTGCCTGCACACAGTCCTGAATTCCAGAGGTTTCATGAAGGAGCCCAAGGCCAGAACTACTGACTTAGAACTCCCCCATGGAACCTCTATTATCTGTAGCCCATAAGGCAAGAAATGTCATAAAGAGGGTAGAGAGCGGACAACCGGCCACTAAATCCAATCCTGATTAAATGTCTGGTAAATAAAATGACATAAAACAGCAGCTTTACCTTAGCTTTCCAGACATTTGATCTCCCTTGAAAGTCAATGATACCATATGCATCTGTAGCACTCTTCACTGTGCACTTTTCCACTGTCCAAACTTCTGATTCTGTTTGGTCATTTGTGTTATTTGTGGCAACATTACCGGCATGAAGACTGTGTTCTCTGATTAACCGGCCACAGCAGCACCTAAAAATGCATTTACTTAATTATTTGTGCTTAGGCATAACCACATCAATTTCATAGGTACAGGAGCAGCATTTCCAAATTGTGTAACTTTTGACCATGACCACCTTGGTCTATACAAATGATGTTAATGGTGCCCAAGACTTACCGAATTAGCTGCTTACAGATCTGACATCCTGGGATACATCTAATTAAATGAAACAAGAGAAGGGGTAAATAATTACACTCCCGTCCATGCTTGCTGGTTGAATATGTGCTGAATTCACAGATGATGTATTGATACAATGCATCATCTATCTCTCTGTGCAGTTGGTACATTTGTGTCTAGATTTATCTTAATCTTTTTGGAATTGAGTAACACGATTAAGAATGTTATTGCATCTTGCCTTTGAAATTCATGGTATTTTCAAATCAAATAAACTATTGAAAAAATGTACCCTACAGTTGTTTATCAAATATTATGGCAAGAAATAGAATTTTATAACTCCATTATCTGCTAATCAATAGCAGGACTGTTGATGAACACCAGGGGCCACACTTACTAAGCTGCAGGATTGGAAAAGTGGAGATGTTGCAAATAGCAACCAATCAGATTCTAACTGACATTCTCTATTATGTAACAGGAAAATGAGAACTATAATCTGATTGGTTGCTATGGGCAACATCTCCACTTTTCCAATCCTTCTATCACATCTATGGGTATTGATAATCTACTTTTGTCTGCCAAATATGGAAAACAGAATATATTGCCAAGGTTCAACTTCACCTTTCCAAAACCTGTGTTTCTATGTAAATGAAATAATATAAAAAAATACTTTAACATTGTATTTTAGAACTGGAATTAATTAGTGTCTCTAGTAATGATATTTGAAGTTGGGTCGGTTTATATAATCAGCTATCGTGCTGGGACTGAAAGGAAGCAACACAGTTATAGGAGTCTATCCAAGTCATTATTCTTGAGCTCATTTTGATACAGTTCATTTTGGTATAGAATGATTGTATGTTTAATGGGTGACTTGTGACTCACTTACCGATGAGGTTCTCTGGTACTTGGTATAATTGAAACACAATCCCTTTTATAGAATGTATTTTCTATCCAAGGGGAGGTGAGCTAAAATAAACAACAAAAACCCAGCACAGTTACAATTACAATATTGACTCTTTGCCAAAAAGAAATCATTTCAAATAATTAACAACAGAAGTAGAGCAGGTCATTATTTTTGGTTAGCCAATGTGGGCAGCCCATTAAGCATCTCTCTATCTCCTTTTCTTGTATCATCCAGTCTCTGTTTTCTCCCATGGATGCCTCTGTTTCACTCTGTCTCTTTCATATCTTGGGGTCAGTTTCACACCTCTGTGCGCTTTCTGTATGCAAGGAGATCTGGCAGTCCGCATTGAAGAGGGGAGTGAACTCCCCTGTTACTCCCCTCTCTCATGCACTTATGGTACGAGGTCACGTCCCTGCTGTAAATTATAAGGAAGTCCCATATGCCTGGAGATCTGTATTGTAACATCTGATACACATGCCTGCTGCCAGAAAATCACCCAATTTCCACAAGCAGCTTGCAGAAGTCGGGTGACGTTCCATTCATAGAAATTTAGACTATGCAGTCACAGGCAGGGCCGGTGCTAGCGTGTGAACTTTAATTTTGCACCCTTCTGTTTAACAATTTGAAATTGACACCAGTGAGCATCCTAGATTATAGTAAGCATCACCATACAACACAATTGTAACCACAATAAAACAACGCAAATCATAGTCACCACTATACAATAGTGTCCTAGTCTCCACTATAGAAACATAGAAAGTGGTGGCAGATAAGAACCACATGGCCCATCTAGTCTGCACATTTGTTTATTCAAAACTATACTGACCCTAGACCCTATTTACCCTCAATTTGGTTTACAATGTTTTTTTTTTTAACATTCAAGTTTTATTGATTTTATAATAATAACAAAAGAAAAAAAAACAAGGGAAAGGGGGACAGAAAGGAAGAATGAGAGGGGCAGGTGGGGACATCATATGTTACAACATATATACATTGAGCAATAAACAGCATCTCCAACAGGACAGGATAGATACAACATGGCAAAGTAGCAGTTGAATACAATTAAGAACATTCCCAGCAAATAGAAGCACAGAGACCATATAAACTAGGCCTACACATAGGGGTCCTAAATGAACCAGTGCTATTACCGTATGGCGAGCAAAAGAACAAAGAGGGAGGGCTAGATTGACGGTGGCTGACGCCTACTTTCCTCCTGAAGGTAATCCGTCCAAGGTAGCCACTGGAAAAGGGGGCAGGAAGCGGAGACCTGGTACTCGGCCAGCATTGTCTCCATTGTATGGTTATATGTGATTTTGGCAATTATTTTAGGAAGTGTGGGAGAGTCTACTGACTTCCATAACTGGGCTATAGCTGCCCTGGTGGCAATCAAAAAATGGCCAAATAGGTAGTGTTTTTCCCTGGGAAGGTCCTCAGGGTAAAGGTGTAGTAATGCTATCTGTGGGGACGGGAGAATAGGGTGATTTAGTACTTTGGATGCCAGCAAAAACACGTCCTCCCACAAGGTGTGTATCTTAGGGCAGGACCAGAACACATGCAACAGGTCACCTGTTAACCCGCAACCACGCCAACAAATTTTTGAGGTCGCTGGCCACATAGTGTGGAGTCGCGCAGGGGTAAGGTATAGCCTGTTCAGTATCTTAATGCCCATCTCAACATGGTTAGAGCATCTGGACATCTTAAAAACTTGGGCGGACAGTTTAACCCATTGTTGTGGCGAAATCATGATACCCAGATCTCTTTCCCACTG
>WWET01001577.1:227643-248457 GCA_011038615.1 Limnodynastes dumerilii | reverse complement strand
TATATCATGTATTTTTAAATTGAGAGCTCACCCCCGGCAGAGGTCTACAAGTCTCCAAAACAGCCACTCTGAAACAGCACCCCCTATCAGCTGCCATCCAAGACATACTTTAAAACAAATATCCAAAATGGAGGTTGCTCAAATCAGTTTATAAGGTAATATTATGCAGGTGCTGTAAGGCAAGGGGAGTTTACACAAATACAAAAAGGCCAGAGCGCTCTTGCTATTACCCAGTAACAAACCATAACATTCTATCGTTAAAATAAAAGTCGTAGAATCAGTTGAGCAACCTCCATTTTGGATGCTTGTTTTAAAGCATGTCTGGGATAACAGCTGACAGGGAGTGCTATTTTAGAGTGGTTGTTTTGGAGACTTGGGGACCTCTGCCGGGGGTGAGCTCTCAATTTAAAAATACATGATATATGACTCAAAGTTTTGACTCTGACAGTTTTAGAGTTAGGACCACCAAACAGAGAAGCCTTGTAAGTGGCTAGTGGCTTATTATATATCTGCAGATGTATGCAACTAACTATGGAAAACAAAAAGTGTAGATGTTGCCCATAGCAACCATTTGAAATCTAGCTGCCACTCTCTAGTATGTAATAGGTGAGAGGTACTACTGATTATAACTGAGGAGATTTGCCTCCAATGCAGTTTAGCAGGGTTTTTATCAGGTTCAACTTTCCACCTGTATTCATCTTAATTTTTACTCTGGATCTGGACAATGTATTTTTTTTTCTTGATCATAAATATTGCTATTTATGGCTAAAGGAGGTTATTAAAAAAAACCAAAAAAAACATATAGCATGTAAATAAAACATTTAACATGGAGATGTCTTGAGACCTGCCATCCATACACAATTGATGAACAAGTATATGATAGAGGACTGAAGACTAACGCTGCCACCTACTCCCAGAAAAAAGGATACTAAATAACTTTTGTATGTGCAATAATAAAAGAGAAAAGGTTTGAGATGCTGGCACTGATGGTGTTCTATCTTAGTAATGTTACATGCTGCTGCCAGAGCAGCACAACTTCTCCTTACCTCCGGATCCAGACGCTGTCGGCTTCTGCAGAGCGCGCCCGCACATGCCGTCAGCGGCATGTAAACAAACACCACGTGTTAAGAGTCCGGCGGGCGCGTGCTCTAGGTCCTCCTCTTCTGTCTTTCCCCGTTCTGGCTGCTGGCCAATCAGAGACCAGCAGTCTCTATTTGAATCTCACTTCCACAGCACTTGGCGCCGATTATAGTTCTGTCCTCAGTTCTGTAGTCTGCTATTACCGTGTGCCTAGTGCTTTTTCCTAGTGATCTGAGCGTTTATTGCCCCTACATTCCTGCTTGATTCCTGCCTGATTTATCTAGTGTGTCCATTCCCATTTCTCCCTCCTGCGTGTATTCTCCTCTCCCACCTAACCAGTCCCTGTTCCTGGAGTGCATGTCTGTGTTACCCCTTTGGGGTTCCCGCCGTATGCCTGTGTGTTTGCAAGCCCTTGTTCGTCTAGTCACGTCCTGTGAACCATCTTCCATCCATCGTTCTTTGTTTAATGTTAATTGTTGCCCGTCGCAGGTCAGTTCCTTCCAACCTGCCATGCTCCCTCTTACCTTGAATCTGTCTCTCTTCCGGTTTGGGTAAGCACTCTCGGTGTCTTCTTCCTCTATTCTACGGGTTTGGCTCAACGGGGTACGACCAGGTTATTGGGCCGCAGCCAATTCCATCCCCACCATTAGGGGCTCTGGTGAAAACCCCCCGATAATAAAGACTACGTACCCCGGTAGTCGACTCGGTCACGCTACCTTTTTCTCCTGTGGTCACCTCGGTACTCACCAAGGTAATCCCGAGGTACCACACCCATCCATTTATCTCTTCACGACCACTCCAGTTCTTATCCAGGTAAACCCGGAGTGTCGTAACACAGCACCCCCCATCATGTGTATCCTGCACCCCCCATCATGGGTATCCAGCAACCCCCATCATGGGTATCCAGCAACCCCCATCATGGGTATCCAACACCCCCCATCATGTGTATCCAACACCCCCCATCATGTGTATCCAGCAACCCCCATCATGTGTATCCAACACCCGTCATCATGTGTATCCTGCACCTCCCATCATGTGTATCCAGCAACCCCCATCATATGTATCCTGCACCTCCCATCATGTGTATCCTCCACCCAGTGCGCCCCCTTTAAAAAAAAAACAAACATCACCATGCCAGAAAAAAAAAAATGCACTTATATTGCGGCGTCGGCACTCTCCTTCTGTCCTGGCTCCTCTCTGCTGGCTCCTCACTAAACGTCGGGCATGATGATGTCACGCCCGATGTTTAGTGAATGAGAAGGGAGCAGGGAGGAGCCAGGATGGAAGAACAGCGCCGCAACATAAGTAAGTGCATTTTTTTTCCTGCCGGGGACCAGCGGCAGCAGGAGATTGTGGAGGGAGGGAAGCGCCTCTCTGGCATGACGCCCTCCCACAACGCTTACCACGCTTACCGGGTTCCGCCGGCCCTGGTCACAGGTTTGCTTATCTTAGGTTGCAGTGCCAAACCTATGCAAAATTACTTTGATATCTTAGTGCTAATCACTCTGGAAGAGTTTCTGAAAGATTAACTGAAAGACAACAGAGGGTTAAGAATGAACACAAAGGAAGTTAATCCCTGGGTTGGGAAGAGGCAGGGATTATGGTAGTTGTTTACTTGTTTACGTTTTTGTCCTGGGGATCCAGTCAGGGCTTGAGGAAATATGCTTTATAAACCCCCCTTAGGCCTGAATCCCTCCTCTTCATACTTACACACGAGGAACATCTAGCGAGTGCATGTGCAGATGTTCACAGACAGGGGACATATGCAAATGACTTGCGTAAGTCCCCTGTCGGCCATACTTAAGAACCCAGCCCTTTATGTGTAACTTCTACCTGTTATATTCAGATTATAACAACAATCCTAATAATGAATCATCAGATAGGTCAGTTATACAGTTTTATTACTCAGTGGTCATACATGCATTTAGCTTTCAGGATCATATATTAAACCCATGCTGTGGCTGATTCCCTTATCTCACTCTCTCACTTCCTGCTTCCTGGGACATGTCTGTCCTGAGAGGAGTCATTTTTACAGATACAGTAACTTGCATTACTATCTGGTGCCCTAGGCAAGATTTTGGCTGGTGCCCCCAGAAAACAATTATCATTAACCTTGTGTATATACACGTACAAAATAAATTACACCAGGGTTGAGAGACTACCGAAATTTGGGCACTTCTCCTGGTATCCCGGGAGAGCTGGCAAAGCTCCCACAAGCCCCGACCAACTAACAATTACTACCGTAATCCTTAGAGTTACTAAAAATCACTAAACAGCACCATTTTTTAAAATCATAAGTAAAATAATACACAGATCACATAAAGTATGCACAACCAATATGATATAATGATAATATGATATAATGAAACGAAAATGACTATAATGAAAATTCAAAGTAAATGAAAAAAAAGAAAATATAAATAATTTCAAGTTAAATCATTTTAATTATTCCTAGTATTAAAAGAAGTAAGGGGATGGGGTAGAGGGGTGCAAAAAAATTTAGCCTCCCCCACACCTTACAATGTTTGGCATCCCTGAATAATGGATATTGGTAACCTAATGTGATGTTCTTTTGCTTATAGCTAATTGAAACAACTTAAACAGCACTTAATCATTTATTACGAGAATCACAGTAAGAACCAATGGGAGTAGGAGAATAAGCTTAACATCATAAAAATAAAAATCACTATCACCAAGACAGGGTGAAATAAGAGATGATTTCCTAGGATTTGGAGCACCATAAGTCTATAAACACCATAACGGGCTGGATTCACAATACCGTATTTTTCAACATACGTTCCTAATTTTCCGGATCTAGCTACTACGCATGCATAGTAACTATTTTACGCTATGTATGTAGCGTTTCGTTACGTAGATTGTGTTCTTTTAAGACTGCATGTACACAATGAGCTGGATCCAGACCTTGTTAAGTGCATGAACTTAGTTACTCCTGGGCTAAACCATGTTGATTTTTAGGGGAGTCATATTTCATCTGTTGCAAACAGTATTAGTGTTGAGAGTTGATGTTTCCTATCCCAAGTCTAAATAACAGTGTGATAGTAAAGCTGGTCAGTATCTGTGTGCAGTAAGCAATGAGACCAATTTAGGAATTTCTTATATCTTTGATATTTCTCCTAGATCTATCCTACATATCTGCCACTTTATTGCAGAATGCAGCAACCTCCACGGTCAAGGAATTGTGAGCCATGATCAGGATATTACTAACTCTAATCTCTGCAATCTCTGTCTGAAGCTTAGCTGTTGCCAACTGAAATTCAGTAGAAATGTCTGCTTGAAAGATGACAAGCAGTTGGTGCATAGATTTGATAGTGAGTGGGCGCATCTGAGTCCACATCTAGATTTTGGCCTGCAGGGAGGAAGGAATTTCTCTGAGAGAAATAAGGAGGATATGGGGAGCATAAGGGTTCTTTATGCAAAGGTTTTTTAAGTTTTGTCTGGAAAAACTGACTGGACATTGCCCAATCGCTATTACTTAAGAGAGGAATTTGATAATCACAGTAATTTGTTATATAAATATATTGAAGGATGCACAGATAGAATTCATGGGCAGCTGAGGGCTAAGTTGAGGGCCATATACAGTAAGTGTCCTAAGAAATGGTGAGGAAAGCCTTGGCAAAATTCCAATACCAGATTAATGGTCTAAAGCTCCAAGGCTCCCATTCAAGCTGGAAATTTCAAAGATAGTAGATTTTTAAAGATAGAGGGCCGTATTCAGAAATCCGTCAGCGAAAGGTTCGCAATTATAAGCACGGACGTTGCAAGGCAACACCCATGACACTCCCCTCACACGGACGGGTTGTTGGTGACTTATGAGAGCCTCGACCACCCTTATCTTTAAGTGTGCATTGCCGAGCTTATAATGCCTCCATATTTGCGTATCTAACTAACCGCACCCTCACGACGCCCTCAAATGGTCATTTAAATACCCCCCCCCCACCCACTTGCATGGATATTTCTCTGGACGGATTATAAACATGTCCCTCCATATGGATCTTCCCACGTGCGATTCACAAGTCCATGCCTAATGGACTACGTAATGAAACGATACATATATTACGTAAAATAGTTACTACTCATGCGTAGTAGCTACTATCGGGAAATTAAGGACGTATGTGCAATACGTCCGGGGTTGTGAATCCGGCCCAGTATTCGTAAAGTTAATCAATAAAACATAAGTAAAATAGTTCATACAATAAAGCTAAATAATCAATGAATTAATTGACCAGTACATGGTTGTCTGCATGTTTATTTCTGAAAAGTATATGTGCGGGATGTGTGAATAGTCCTGTACTTGCTCAGGCATCAATATAGGAGGTTTATAGTTCTAGTATTAATTTTGGACCAGACACAGACCACTGCTGCTGCGTGGCTTTAAGCTCTAAGCATGGCAGCAGTGGAAATCTAAAACCAGATCACCACTGGATCCTATTTCCTGTGTGTGCGAGGGGTGACCAATCCCCACACACGCAAGGGTCTTACAATCACATGTGCATTGGCGACATATACATTCCTCTGCATCCCTGTAGGATCCATATTCATAATGGAAGTACGTTAAGTGCACATACACACTTACAAAAGGCAACCATTTTCTGCTCCTTGCGAGGTCAGCATTTGATTCTTTGTTATATTCAGCGGTTTGGCTAAATAGTTATACACAAGTTAGTTTATAAAAAATAGTATCCATTATTTTTTAGCATTTATTTTTTATGATTGGAAAATTCAATGTATTATCAAATCTACAAAGAGGCCAATTTTATAAAAAGTCCTCATCAATAATATGCTGAGATCATGCTAGTAAAGTGAACTTATGTGAATCAATACATCTTGGGCCTTGCCAAATGTTCAGAAAAGCATTAGTTTTCTCTAAAGCTGGCACCTGCCCTATACTGTAGCACAATGTCTAAACTCTTTATAGATTGATGGGCACCCTGTGTTCTTTGCCACTCAAGCTGATGGACTCTGCTTTGGAAACATTCCAATAAAAGCGGTGAAGAAATAAAAATTACTTGTAGAGCTTCCCTATGATGGTTACTTTTAAAAGGCAATAATTAAACCACTTTGTGTGATTGCTAGCATAGCTTAGAGTTGTGAACCTCTAGTCAAACCACATGTTATTCAACACTTCATACAGTCAAACTAAATATAAAAAAAAGAAGTATTATTGCTTTAGGACTTTTTTTAAATGATACATTTTAAGTACATTTCCAAAAGCAAAAAGCAACTGAGTGATATATACTGTATAACCAAGATCAAAACTGTTAACATATTCAATAGTCATCTTTATTTAGCTAGAATTAAGTTATTGTTGTTTATGTGCATTTATCTATAATTATCCAAGTAAATTATATTGAACCTGATCCAGATCTCTGTGCGTTTTCTGTATGTTTGGAGATCTAAAGTTTGCACGGTAGAGAAGAGTGAACTCCCCTCTCTCGTGCAGGGTGCTGAACACATCTGTTTCCAGAACTCTACTTCTTTGCATGTATCTGCATCTGTCCGAATGCAGATCCATTTGGAACTGCTGATCACCGCCCCTATAGTCTAATTAGTATGCCTATCCCTGTCTGTCCTGCGTTAATTAGGCATGCGGAAGACAAATGACGGCCTCCCCTTAGGATCTCCTAGCTTACGGAATTGAGTTTTTTAAGTTAGGGGATCCATAGCGGAACATTTGTTACTTTGGACATCACATCAGCGAGAGGCTTGTATAAGTCCCCTGTCTTTCTTACATAAGATTCAGGCCCATAGTTGTGGCCTATGTGAGTGTGCATATGTATGTTTATGTATAAATGTAGGTAAAACCCGGTTCGGTTATATATATTTCATTTTGCTGGAACATTTTCTACATATTCAGTGTACAAGTTATGTGTATGCCCTATACCATGTGATATTACACCTGGTTATGCCCTATACCATGTGATATTACACCTGGTTATGCCCTATACCATGTGATATTACACCTGGTTATGCCCTATACCATGTGATATTACACCTGGTTATGCCCTATACCATGTGATATTACACCTGGTTATGCCCTATACCATGTGATATTACACTATGCCATGCCCTATACCATGTGATATTACACCTGGTTATGCCCTATACCATGTGATATTACACCTGGTTATGCCCTATACCATGTGATATTACACCTGGTTATGCCCTATACCATATGATATTACACCTGGTTATGCCCTATACCATGTGATATTACACCTGGTTATGCCCTATACCATGTGATATTACACCTGGTTATGCCCTATACCATGTGATATTACACCTGGTTATGCCCTATACCATGTGATATTACACCTGGTTATGCCCTATACCATGTGATATTACACCTGGTTATGCCCTATACCATGTGATATTACACCTGGTTATGCCCTATACCATGTGATATTACACCTGGTTATGCCCTATACCATGTGATATTACACCTGGTTATGCCCTATACCAGTGTTGGCTAACCTGTGACACTCCAAGTGTTGTGAAACTACGAGTCCCAGCATGCCTTAATTGCAAAAGCATTGCAGATACCTCACAAAGCATGATGGGAATTGTAGTTTCACAACACCTGGAGTGTCACAGGTTAGCCATCACTGCCCTATACCATGTGATATTTCTCGTGGTTAGAAGTCAAGAATGGCTGCTGCCTATTGTAGCTTTTTTCTGTAATCCTGCGTGCCATTGGTGCACAGATAACACTAGGTGAGAACCCCTGGTATAGATATGATTGAGTGCACTTAATACATGGTTGACAACTCTACCTGTATATCTCTGAAGAGCGGGTGATCTCCCCGATACTGATTCAGTTCCAGAAGTAATTGCTGTATGGTGATGAATTTTAGAAATTGTGTCCTTTTTCCCTGCATTTCACCCAGAGACACATTGTAACAACAGCTCTGCTTAATGAGTTGGCAGCCTAGCTGTGCTGTTGTAAATACAGTTTGTATTGTTTCTATCACAATTTATTGATTTTCATCAAATTTCATCATGTTACTAACTTCAATCTGGCTGGTCCACAGGACCTTTTACCATTAACCAGTGGCAATACAACCCTGAACCCACAAGTTAGTTTCATGAGGCTACAGTCAGCAGCGTCACCTGGCGTGTGTTATGGCAAGGCTGCAACTTATTCAGCACCGCGTCATTACCCTGGCTAACTGCTGTCAGGTGCTGTGCTGCTGTTTTGTTCTTGCAATAAAATTATAAGCCATGAAGCATGGGGCACCTGCTCCAAAGCACCCTGGCTCTTAGTGCATATCTAGAGCAAAAAAGGGATGATTCTTTAACGCCAAGCTGTGGCTGACATCCTCCCAGCAGGCTCGATCTCAGGCTAGCTTGGTTTTTTGCTTGCTCAGCTATGCTGTCTCCATTTTCATTCCCTTCTTCTCTGTGTTAGGCAGTTTTTACAACTAGAATTCACAATCAGCAAAGTCTTCCTCTGGATATAGGCATTAGTCCCCTGTGCTTGCCAAGGGGTTCATGGCAGTGTTCTGCTTATCATTCACTGTAGTCATATATAACTGCGTATATCCAAACACAAGACTCTATTTTTTCTATATATGCAAACACTGTAAGCTAATGTGTTTTTAGAGGGGAGCATTGGTTTCATGCCCAATACTTTATTGTTTATCTTTATCTGTGTATTAGGTTCAAACACTATAGCTAATATAAGCATATGGACTTGTGTATATTGTACAACAGCAGTTATTAAAGATAGTTATTTAATTGTATTTATGATTTGTGAACACAGTGCTTAAGCGTACATATCTAGCCTAGTGTATAAGGTCCATACATGTTAATCTTTGACATGTCCTGATACTGGGTAGTTTATATACACTTAGGAGTGTGGTTAATATACCTATGCATGTGTCTGTGTCAAGCTGCATAACATGGAAGAATATAAATATTAAATAAGTGTAGTGTCACAGAGTATTGACTTAATGTATCTGGACTCTGACGTCAGGGCTCAGTATTAAGTTTACAGCCAACGTTTTGCTCTATTTTTCGTTACTAGAGAAGCTTTCTCCATAATATTTATTTTAAAAAATTACAGTTAAGTCTTAATAGATAACATACCATGGTCACATTTCTTTGTAACATTACGTTAGGGGTGGTCACATTAGTTAAGTTAATTGGTTATAGCTGTGTTTAATTGGTATGGCTGTGCAATGGATTGGGCGATCGCTCTTTAGGTCATGACTAACACTCTGCATCAGCGACACTTTCACCCTCGCTTCATGGGATTACGGTGCTATATCACCAGAAGCCCACACAGTATGCCCTAACAGCATCTAATTTTTTTTTCTTAGCATCTATACTCAACTGCTGGTTAAAGATATGTCTTTAACAACCCTGGCTCTACTGTCTAGGTATGATATACCCTTGGTCTTCTGCTTCAAGGGTGTGGGTGTGTGTGTGTGTTTAGGTGTACATCGGTATGTATGTAGGTATTATACATTCTTTTTCATGCCCAAGTAACTGCCAAGCTATGGTTTATGTTCTGCAAAAGACCATGCTTTCCAAAGTTTGCCTATAGTATCTACTCGGCAAGAGTATATCATGTCAGACTCCCCATCTCCCTATCTGGCCAACCAGAGGGGTGCCACTTTCTAACTTTGTTTCAGTTTCTTTTTGGGATCTGCAGTTTTAACTGGAAGCCTCTGACACAACAGCAGAGTATCTCGGGAGATAGAGGAGCAGCAGCTTCAATGATTATGTCCAGACTCCAACTTTCCAGCAGGCCAGATTAGTCAGGGATTCCCACCTTCATCTACTTGCCCTAGCCCTGGAAGGGACCCTTTCTTGCTTGGCAAAGTCTTTTGAGATAGGGCATGGCCCCAAACGCGTTAAGCAGTTTCCTGTGTGTGGTCCCAACAAGTCGATCTCCCGTCAGTGGTGCCTGCAGTTTCCCCAGTTCTTTTTTCCATCTTGCATGTCCAGACCTTGGGCCTGATCCAGACCTACGCCGATGCGCTGTGCTTACTAAAGCACAGCGTATCGGCGTTCACTTTCCCCAACTTTCCCCCGGTGCGGACGTATGGTCCCTTCCTTACGCCGGCTTAAGGCTGCCCTAACTTCAGCCGGCGTAAGGAAGGGGCCATACGCTCGCTCCACGATTGGGCGTTGCCGTAGCGACGCAAGGTGACATCTGCCCGGCGCATGCGCAGATCGGCTTTTCAGCCGATCTTACGCTTATGCCCGCCGTCCTAGCGACGGCGGGGGTGTAAGTCTGGATCAGGCCCTTTATGTGGAGTTACCTGAGGACTCTGTTGGATTCCCTACGGTGGGATGAGATTGTGGACCCTTTAGGACTTTAGATGGAGTGAGCTTTCACATATCTTTTTGTCTGTTTTTACTGTTGCATTTTAATACTATTCTTATGTTGATACTTATGTAGTAAAGTAATATTCTGTTACATTTTGTTCTTAACATTTATTTTCTTTTCCTATATTGTCTCGATGGGAGTCTGATTGAAGGAGGAAAGAGACTATAGATTTTTACACAGTTTCATACATGGATTATCATTTCTATGCCCTGTGGACTCATTATGTATGGTTTTAGTTAGATACCTGTATGCCTTTATGTTGATCTATATTGGTTTGTTATTTTTCCCTCAGCGCAATATTCTGTCCTATTTTTTTCCTACCCCTTTGTGTGTTTTCCCATTTTTATTTTATAAGAAACTGTTTTGCATGTTGTATGTCACATTGTTAACATTCCTGAAAAAAGGCATTGTGATTTCTTTCATATTAAATATCAATTAATAAGTCATGTCTCTGTGTTCTTACAGATTCACATGTCTGACCAGCTCGGTTATTAAACGCTACATAGTGGTAACAGAAGAGGTCATTATGGGTTGATGATAATTCTGATAACTTATAAGTGTGTTAGATTGGTGTAAAGGAGAACATAAGACCTCCTGTGAATAGTCTTGGTGGTGACAGCTTATTGGTAATAAGTCATATTTGGGGTGAACAAGGGACAGTAGTCACTGTAGAACAGACCAGGTGACTGTTGTGTTTAACCCCTTGGTCACAGATATGTCACAAAAGCCTTAGTTGAGGCCAGGATCGTGACACTATCCAAGGAACCTGCCTGAAAACATCCGTGCTCTCTACACTTAAAATAAGGACTACCCAGTAGGCTGATAGTGCAGAGGGTTCTTAGCATGCCCTCACTATACCATCTGCATACATTCCCGCTTTCTGCTTCCCGCCCTGCTACTGGAGATAGTCCAAGGATAGACCCTTCCTGGGAATTCAGTGCTTGGGCAAACGCAAAAAGCAGGTGAAGAATCAAAGATTGAACTCAATTTCTGCAGATAAAATAAAGTCATTTTTTTTTTTTTAATGCAGTGGAATGCCACACTATGCTCAGGCAGTGCAGTAAATGTTGTAGACATGATTTTAAGGGTTGTTTTATTAGTGTAAATTGTTTTTTAAAAAAACATTAAAAGACAGGAAACTGGCACACGGCTGCTCTGCGGAGGTTATGTGCCTGTCCTGTTGCCCTACATCCCATCCAGAATTGTGTGTTTCGGTGTGTTACAACGCTTGTGCATTCTGCTTCTGCAAGAACTTTGGATCAGCTCCCCTATGTCTGTTGTATAACATTATACGCTACAACACTTATATTACAAACCTCATCATCAATATGCAGAGATTTTATTCAACATTTACAAATTAGCAATGTGAACAAGGAAACACCACACATTTTCCAGTGTTGACAAATATAAACAAAACCCAAACACACTGGTATCCCACCTTTTTCTTATTTGGATTTTTCATTGATTTGGGGCTAGATCTACTAAACTGCTTTTCAGTACATGTCTACAATGATGAAATGCAATTTAGATTTCTGCCCCTCTCTATCCTTTTTCTGTCTGCCCAGACCACCTCACATACTATAACCACACATAACCCCCACCCCACATACTATAACCACACATAACCCCCACCCCACATACTATAACCACACATAACCCCCACCCCACATACTATAACCACACATAACCCCCACCCCACATACTATAACCACACATAACCCCCACCCCACATACTATAACCACACATAACCCCCACCCCACATACTATAACCACACATAACCCCCACCCCACATACTATAACCACACATAACCCCCACCCCACATACTATAACCACACATAACCCCCACCCCACATACTATAACCACACATAACCCCCACCCCACATACTATAACCACACATAACCCCCACCCCACATACTATAACCACACATAACCCCCACCCCACATACTATAACCACACATAACCCCCACCCCACATACTATAACCACACATAACCCCCACCCCACATACTATAACCACACATAACCCCCACCCCACATACTATAACCACACATAACCCCCACCCCACATACTATAACCACACATAACCCCCACCCCACATACTATAACCACACATAACCCCCACCCCACATACTATAACCACACATAACCCCCACCCCACATACTATAACCACACATAACCCCCACCCCACATACTATAACCACACATAACCCCCACCCCACATACTATAACCACACATAACCCCCACCCCACATACTATAACCACACATAACCCCCACCCCACATACTATAACCACACATAACCCCCACCCCACATACTATAACCACACATAACCCCCACCCCACATACTATAACCACACATAACCCCCACCCCACATACTATAACCACACATAACCCCCACCCCACATACTATAACCACACATAACCCCCACCCCACATACTATAACCACACATAACCCCCACCCCACATACTATAACCACACATAACCCCCACCCCACATACTATAACCACACATAACCCCCACCCCACATACTATAACCACACATAACCCCCACCCCACATACTATAACCACACATAACCCCCACCCCACATACTATAACCACACATAACCCCCACCCCACATACTATAACCACACATAACCCCCACCCCACATACTATAACCACACATAACCCCCACCCCACATACTATAACCACACATAACCCCCACCCCACATACTATAACCACACATAACCCCCACCCCACATACTATAACCACACATAACCCCCACCCCACATACTATAACCACACATAACCCCCACCCCACATACTATAACCACACATAACCCCCACCCCACATACTATAACCACACATAACCCCCACCCCACATACTATAACCACACATAACCCCCACCCCACATACTATAACCACACATAACCCCCACCCCACATACTATAACCACACATAACCCCCACCCCACATACTATAACCACACATAACCCCCACCCCACATACTATAACCACACATAACCCCCACCCCACATACTATAACCACACATAACCCCCACCCCACATACTATAACCACACATAACCCCCACCCCACATACTATAACCACACATAACCCCCACCCCACATACTATAACCACACATAACCCCCACCCCACATACTATAACCACACATAACCCCCACCCCACATACTATAACCACACATAACCCCCACCCCACATACTATAACCACACATAACCCCCACCCCACATACTATAACCACACATAACCCCCACCCCACATACTATAACCACACATAACCCCCACCCCACATACTATAACCACACATAACCCCCACCCCACATACTATAACCACACATAACCCCCACCCCACATACTATAACCACACATAACCCCCACCCCACATACTATAACCACACATAACCCCCACCCCACATACTATAACCACACATAACCCCCACCCCACATACTATAACCACACATAACCCCCACCCCACATACTATAACCACACATAACCCCCACCCCACATACTATAACCACACATAACCCCCACCCCACATACTATAACCACACATAACCCCCACCCCACATACTATAACCACACATAACCCCCACCCCACATACTATAACCACACATAACCCCCACCCCACATACTATAACCACACATAACCCCCACCCCACATACTATAACCACACATAACCCCCACCCCACATACTATAACCACACATAACCCCCACCCCACATACTATAACCACACATAACCCCCACCCCACATACTATAACCACACATAACCCCCACCCCACATACTATAACCACACATAACCCCCACCCCACATACTATAACCACACATAACCCCCACCCCACATACTATAACCACACATAACCCCCACCCCACATACTATAACCACACATAACCCCCACCCCACATACTATAACCACACATAACCCCCACCCCACATACTATAACCACACATAACCCCCACCCCACATACTATAACCACACATAACCCCCACCCCACATACTATAACCACACATAACCCCCACCCCACATACTATAACCACACATAACCCCCACCCCACATACTATAACCACACATAACCCCCACCCCACATACTATAACCACACATAACCCCCACCCCACATACTATAACCACACATAACCCCCACCCCACATACTATAACCACACATAACCCCCACCCCACATACTATAACCACACATAACCCCCACCCCACATACTATAACCACACATAACCCCCACCCCACATACTATAACCACACATAACCCCCACCCCACATACTATAACCACACATAACCCCCACCCCACATACTATAACCACACATAACCCCCACCCCACATACTATAACCACACATAACCCCCACCCCACATACTATAACCACACATAACCCCCACCCCACATACTATAACCACACATAACCCCCACCCCACATACTATAACCACACATAACCCCCACCCCACATACTATAACCACACATAACCCCCACCCCACATACTATAACCACACATAACCCCCACCCCACATACTATAACCACACATAACCCCCACCCCACATACTATAACCACACATAACCCCCACCCCACATACTATAACCACACATAACCCCCACCCCACATACTATAACCACACATAACCCCCACCCCACATACTATAACCACACATAACCCCCACCCCACATACTATAACCACACATAACCCCCACCCCACATACTATAACCACACATAACCCCCACCCCACATACTATAACCACACATAACCCCCACCCCACATACTATAACCACACATAACCCCCACCCCACATACTATAACCACACATAACCCCCACCCCACATACTATAACCACACATAACCCCCACCCCACATACTATAACCACACATAACCCCCACCCCACATACTATAACCACACATAACCCCCACCCCACATACTATAACCACACATAACCCCCACCCCACATACTATAACCACACATAACCCCCACCCCACATACTATAACCACACATAACCCCCACCCCACATACTATAACCACACATAACCCCCACCCCACATACTATAACCACACATAACCCCCACCCCACATACTATAACCACACATAACCCCCACCCCACATACTATAACCACACATAACCCCCACCCCACATACTATAACCACACATAACCCCCACCCCACATACTATAACCACACATAACCCCCACCCCACATACTATAACCACACATAACCCCCACCCCACATACTATAACCACACATAACCCCCACCCCACATACTATAACCACACATAACCCCCACCCCACATACTATAACCACACATAACCCCCACCCCACATACTATAACCACACATAACCCCCACCCCACATACTATAACCACACATAACCCCCACCCCACATACTATAACCACACATAACCCCCACCCCACATACTATAACCACACATAACCCCCACCCCACATACTATAACCACACATAACCCCCACCCCACATACTATAACCACACATAACCCCCACCCCACATACTATAACCACACATAACCCCCACCCCACATACTATAACCACACATAACCCCCACCCCACATACTATAACCACACATAACCCCCACCCCACATACTATAACCACACATAACCCCCACCCCACATACTATAACCACACATAACCCCCACCCCACATACTATAACCACACATAACCCCCACCCCACATACTATAACCACACATAACCCCCACCCCACATACTATAACCACACATAACCCCCACCCCACATACTATAACCACACATAACCCCCACCCCACATACTATAACCACACATAACCCCCACCCCACATACTATAACCACACATAACCCCCACCCCACATACTATAACCACACATAACCCCCACCCCACATACTATAACCACACATAACCCCCACCCCACATACTATAACCACACATAACCCCCACCCCACATACTATAACCACACATAACCCCCACCCCACATACTATAACCACACATAACCCCCACCCCACATACTATAACCACACATAACCCCCACCCCACATACTATAACCACACATAACCCCCACCCCACATACTATAACCACACATAACCCCCACCCCACATACTATAACCACACATAACCCCCACCCCACATACTATAACCACACATAACCCCCACCCCACATACTATAACCACACATAACCCCCACCCCACATACTATAACCACACATAACCCCCACCCCACATACTATAACCACACATAACCCCCACCCCACATACTATAACCACACATAACCCCCACCCCACATACTATAACCACACATAACCCCCACCCCACATACTATAACCACACATAACCCCCACCCCACATACTATAACCACACATAACCCCCACCCCACATACTATAACCACACATAACCCCCACCCCACATACTATAACCACACATAACCCCCACCCCACATACTATAACCACACATAACCCCCACCCCACATACTATAACCACACATACAATGTGGCTCTACTACAGTCCACAAAGAGAAAAATAACTATGCAGACCGATAAATCCATTGATTTTAACACCCATATTCTTCCTAAATTGTGTTTTAATAGTTGATATCTTGAGTAATTTGTGTTTTTGCACAAAGGTTAAACGTTCTGTAAAGCTTTATAAATAAACTGTAAATTAAAGTTGAGCTAAGAAAACCTCTTAATCTAATCTAATCTAATTGAAATTAAATTAGACCCCCAAGCAGTTTAACATTGTTTTGCCCTTAAAAAATGTTGTGCAGCTCTGGATCTGCCCCAATAGAGAATAGAGTAGCATAAAATAATAAAAATAATAATATTGTATTAAGTATAGTGGTGTGAAAAAGCTAAATATGCATAATACACAATAAAAAATTGTGTTTCTAGTTTATAAGTAATACTGTTATGTCCAGTTGTGTAACCCTGCAATACATAACAGTAATCTGTTTGATCAGTTTTGTTTGTTTTCTTGCATTTGATATTTTGCATTGCGGATATTTGAAAATGTAGCACTCTTTCAGCTTTAGACTATCCTGTTTTGATTTTCAATAGATATTACTTTAAAGCAAAAAAGAAAAAAAAAGAAAAATTGAAGAGCGCAATTTATAAGCAGATATTCAATTGGATGCAGGCAAAATTTACACCTTAGCCCCCAGTCTATGGGTTACTACCTAGTCTTGTGTCATGATTAATAATTAATTAATAATATTAATAAATATAAACCCCCGACGTAAGCTAGTGCTTGTTTAGTAAAAGTATGTTAAATTGGTTGGAAAGTAATGTGCACGTTTAGAAAATTGCAAGGTGATGTGCACAATGCATATAATTGCCAATACAACTCTGGGAATCTGTGGTTAACTGAATAACTTCATAATATATATCTGAACAGGACACTTAATATTGCAATTATTGTTACCTATGAAACAATCTACAGATTATTAAATATAAAAAAGCATTGGCTATAAAACTGCAGCATTAATATTGGTTGAGTTATTGAGCACTCATCATACCATTTCCATTGCAGGAGAACTTCCTTTTTGGCTAGATACCGTGCGTCTTCTTGCAGGTTTCCAAACTTTATATTCTCTTACCAAGAGAAACTCCAGATTAGACTAGTCCAAAGTGGGAATCCACTCTTTTTTTGTAATTTAGTTTAAGCTTAAATTTCAGAAATAGAATTTCAAGAATGTTCCATTTCTGCCATGTGGGAACTGCCGCAGGTCTTGCTGATCTGTAACTGCTAGCACCAAATTATCAGGAACTCACCAAACAGGTCTGAGGAAGAAAACATGGTGCAGTCTTTAACCCATTTATTACAACAAATTCAGAGTGAATCTCCAAACCTAAATTCTGGAGTATTGATGCAAAGGGTATGGGTCCCTGCTGCCTTTGAAAGGGCTGATTTCTCCCAGCCAAATTGTAACTTATACGTAGAGGAGAAGCAACCTTATACTATGATCAGTATATTTGTGCTACTAACAAAATCAAAGTATTCCTACTGCATGCAAACAATAAAATTAATGTGACTCCCTGAAATTCATCAAGGTTTTGACCAGGTGTAACGTTCCTCCTGATTTCCTCTACTTAATTGTAGGGGTCTGTTCACAGAAAACTGAGTAGGGGAGAGTCCTCTTTTTGCTTGCACAGAAGGCTGGATCCAGTCCACTAGTATCAATACTATTATAGTACTGTAAGTTTCAGAATTTTCTGAATTCTGTATCCAGTTCAGTACATTATCATTATTGTTACACTCACAAAGATCCCACCTACGATGAGCACGCTTTTGGAGATTTCCATTATATTTATCTGTGATTTCCTTGTACAAAGGTAAGGGAGAAGAACAGATAATTACTGCAAAATGCTGGGGACTTGTTTTTTTTTTTTTTTTTTTTTTTTTTTTTGTTTTTTTTTTTTTTTTTTTTTTGTATTTTTAGCAATTTAGCTCCAGGCGCTGGGCCAGCATGAAACAATTAGCTAGCAGCCCTCGTTTCCATGAGGTCACATTTAGGGGCTGATTCAGAGCTGCCTTTACACTTTTTTTAGGTGAAAGTGTAGACCTGAGCAATACCACGTTGGACTGCAAGGGGAGGCAAACTTACATTGTGAAGTCAGAATTAGAATTGAGAGATGAAAATTCTTAGCTCAACTCTAACTTATAGATTAAACATAAAGCTATGCAGTATTTGAATTCTATGTGCAAAAGTAAAGTATTTTTCATCCTGCAAAAGAATTCAAATTACTTAACATCCCTTACTTTGCAGAATGGTTTAGCTGAGCTGTCCACTTGCACCTGTTTTGCCCTTACTCCCAAACTTTGAATCAGCCCCTTAGAACCATGAGCATCTGACATGGTGAGTGTCCAAAAGAAAGATCCAGCCAACTACATGACTGTATTTCCAGGGTAAGTGCTGCTATATATTGGTGTTTTTAGTGTTTTTATTACTGGGCTGATTTTAATACTCACCTCTTCAGACAAACTTATCAAATTATTTAACCTTCTTAAGCTTTATTTACCATAACAACCACTTTTGCTTTCTATTAAATTATTAACACAAACCCACACATTCTCTTTCTATTCTAAAATTCCCTCATTTCTGTTACTAAAACTGCTGTTTGGCTGGATCATACAGAGAACTTTACCATACACCCTGACTGGCCCCATTGTGTGATATATAGCACTTGCCCTTATGAATCAAACCCACTGTCCTTTAGAGTGTAAGCCTATGAGCAGGGCCCTCTTACCCACCTAGTCTCTGGGCCAGATTCTCACTTAAGAATATTGATTCTTAAGTGCGCAGTTATAAGAACAGAGCTACTATGCATGTGTAGTAACTCATTTACACTCTCTACGTACCATTTTGTTATGTAGATTGCGTATGTGCGGTCTTTAAAGACCAATCAGATTCTAGCTCTCACTTTACTATTTCATACTAGAGAGTGTCAGCTAGAGTCTGATTGATTGATATAGGTAACATCTTCACTGTTCCTTTTCTACAGTTTAATAAATCTAGACCAGGGGTTCTCAACCCATGGTACGCGCACCACTGGTGGTACGCGTACCTCTGTTAGGTGGTACGCCGCAGGCAGTCCTCTTGCTGCAACACTGTAATGTTGTTTAGTATAATAGAGCCAGACTTAAGCTGATTTTACTGTGTCAGTAAAGATCAGTTTAAGTCTGCAGCCTGTCACACTAAACAACATTACAGCGTCTTGGAACACGAGCCGAGGGGGCGGAGCTTCTGACTGGCATTGCAGGAAGAGGATCCAGAGAGCTGATGGAAGGATGTGCTGGAGGCTAGATCAGGTAAGGTAAAAGGTGGAACTGGAGTGTGCATTGTGAGGAGAGGGAGATGCCAGGGGGGAAATGTGTGATATGTAATGTGAAGAGGGATATAAGAGTAGGGGGGTGTAATATGTTAAGTTGGAGATAAGAGTAGGTGGGGTATAATATGTCAATAGGCAGATAAGAGTAGGGGGTTGTAATATGTGAAGAGGCAGATAAGAGTAGGTGGGGTGTAATATGTGAAGAGGCAGATAAGAGTAGGGGGTTGTAATATGTGAAGAGGGAGATAAGAGTAGATGGAGTGTAATATGTGAAGAGGGAGATAAGAGTAGGGGTATAATATGTAGAGAGGGAGATAAGAACATTAAGGGAGGTAGGCAGATAAGAGTAGGGGGTTGTAATATGTGAAGAGGCAGATAAGAGTAGGTGGGGTGTAATATGTGAAGAGGCAGATAAGAGTAGGGGGTTGTAATATGTGAAGAGGCAGATAAGAGTAGGGGGGGTGTAATATGTGAAGAGGCAAATAAGAGTAGGTGGGGTGTAATATGTGAAGAGG
>WWET01001577.1:190123-221441 GCA_011038615.1 Limnodynastes dumerilii | reverse complement strand
TTGCAGTGGTGCTTAGCACGGAAATTTTTAATAGCATCATCTCCAAGGTTTGCTGGTCCAAATACCATATCTGATGATCTATATAAAAGATACACAAAATGAGTAATTAGTACTTGTAATACAGACTTATAGACCACATAGTATAAATATTATGCAATGTAACAAAAAACCCAAAATGATGTAATTTAATATTTTTAATATTGTATTAACAGCACTAAAATAGAGACTGCCTTAGTCATTCATCCACAATAATGTAAAAAAGCAATGATAAAGGAAACTTAGATGATTGGCTGCATATCTCCAGATTTATACCATGCAAGAAAAGTGCAATTGAAAACATCACTGGACATGCACATTAGTGATCTTCACCTCTATACTTTAGAGTAGAGAAGGGAAGGTGTGTACATAGAAGGGTTCAAATATTTTAAAGGTTTTAATGAGCATTAGAACATGCACTGAAACTAGAAGGTAGTATATGTAGCAGAAATGTGAGGCAACGTTACTTCAATTGGGCAGGGTAGTTGACAAGAGGAGGAACCTCCCATAAGAGGATGTAATACAACAAAGCAATATAAACATTAATAAAATAAACAAAACAAAAAAAAAGCAATGAAGAATCAAAAAGTCTGAGGTCATCAAGGGTTTCTCTACATTAGGAGTTCTCTATCTTTTTTGGAGAGTACCAGTTACCCACTATAGAATCACGTCAAGTACCACTTTGCATATCATGTGTACACTTACCCATGATATAGATTTTTTTTTTCTTTTTGTTTAGATATTTTTGCAATGATTTTCAGGTACATTTTATACATATGCCATTTAGCCCCCAAGATGCTTCATAAATGATGTCCCCAGCCATTTAGTATCATACCTCCTTACAACCTTGTCCAGTTGCCCTGAGTACCACTTGTTAATGGTCCAAGTACCACTGGTTGAGAACCTCTGCTCTAAGTCATAAAAGTCTATGCTTTGGTGTCTTTTTCAATATATTATTCATTGGATCATTAAAATAGTTTTGAAATAATTTAGCTTGCCTTTTTTGTCCAGACTTGATAACAGATGGGTCAGTTAAATTTTCTCCAACACCTATAGAGCAAAAATATAGTTACAGCTGTGAAAGCCTGAATGGAATGGCAATAAATCTTAACAATGAAACAAATATGCACATACTTAATCCATATTTGCTAAAATCGAAAACAGATCAAAATAAATTAACGCAAAACCTAATACTGAAAAAGACACAACAACATACAAACTATTTCGAAATGACAAAAGTTACTGCTAATTTCAGCTTAAACATACGTAACTGACATCTATTAAATAAAAAGCCTGAGCCATAAGACATTATAAAAAAAACAAATGTGTAGTTTGACATGGCTGTGATAAATGTATCTTCCCTTTATGGGGGGCATTGATTGGTTAATTATTACAGATGTTCAAAGGAAGGACAATCATTATTAGCAATGGTTAAGTTTACACCATGTCCATAAGGATATGCAGTAAAGGCTCCTACCTTGTAAATCCAGAACTAGAAGTTCACCCCTCGTATATTCGAAGGTCCAGTGACTAAATGCCAGCATGGTTTCTTCCAACATATTGGTTGCAATGCTCTCATCTCCATTGTTGTTGTTATATTTGCGAAACTCTCCGTTAATGCACTCTTCAATAGCAAACCACTGACCAGCCGAATGACAAAATAACAGAAACACTTCCAAAAACCTGAAAAACATGCATGTAAAAATGTGTAAAAATGCCATTCCAGAAACAGGTTTTCTAACGTTTAAAAGAATCACCTTTGTACTACAAATGAGAAGCTTCTTATTGATAGAATCTACTCAGAACACATACAATTATTGCAGTTTGAGGGAAAATATATATATTTTTACACTAACATATAACAAGATATATTGTCATTACGGAGCACACTAATGTGCAGGGCAAAGGGACAGGACAGTTTAAGAAGCTAAGGGCCAGATTTACTAAGCAGCAGGAAATGAAAAATGGAAATGTTGCCCATAGCAACCAATCAGACTCTAGCTGACATGTTCAAGTATGTAATATGAAAGGGAGAGCTTGAATCAGATTGGTTGCTATGGGCAATATCTCCACTTTTCCTTTCCCGCAGCTTAGTAAATCTAGCCCTAGATGTCTGATTCTCCGGACTGTTAGAAGCAGGACAACTAATCCATTACACCAAAACGCAAAATGCCCTGGCATCAATAACTGTTTTCCATTCATATTTACACAATACTTTACCTTGGGGAGTATGGAATGGATTTTGGCTTCATCGCATTGAAAGCAAATGTCATTTTCTGTGCTGCCCTCTGCTGTTGTATTTCCTACAATACCAAAGTCATAATATTTGATCAAGTACCAGGAGTAGTAGGGGGAAATGGAGAGGATTACACTTCTGAGCTCAAACTTCACGTATGGCAATGGCTGTTTCAACAGGTGCTTGTAAAGACTAAAATATAACTAAATTACATTGTATTGCATGGGGATAGTGTGGTTATATAGAAAGACAGTAGGGTCTTAAATAATGTAATGTGGATATTACTGAAGTACAAAATGTAAAAATGCCTCAGTGTATAGTGGAAGAAACCACAAAGGGGAAAAACAAACCTGTTAACTACAGAAAATCAGGTAAATGTTTAAAGTTTGCAGGAAGAAAATTACAGAAGAAAAAGTATAACAATGTGTCAAAGCTAAATATTACTTCAAATCATTTCAGATAATTTTTCCCCATGATCAAACACTTACTTTTAGGCAGAGGTGAAGAACAGTATCTTCCTTATAGAGCCCCGACCAGGTGTTCACCACCTCTGGAAGGAATGACTTTATGATATAGAAGTGTCCAGGCTTGAGGATGTCATTTTCAGACCAGGTGCATACCACTTTCACCGCACGCCTCAAACCCCCTCCCATCTCTTCCTTACTCAGAAATTCTATCTTAGCACAAAGACCCCTCTGTGACCAGGATGACATGCTGTTATTTAGAATGCTGGGGGAACTCTCTTCCAGACGATACACGGTGACCATCTCTCCTGTAATAATACACACATAGAAATACACAGTCAGCAGTGTAGTCATTTTAGATAACAAAAGTCCTATCATGAACACAATACAGATGGTTGTGTATTCCTTGTATGTACTATTTTAAAATAGGTGCAGTATTTGCATTTTTCTATAAGGTGGCTATAAAGCAGTAGATTCATTACTGTAACAAACCAAACTAATATTTTTTTTAATGAATTTTTTTTTGGGGAAAAAAAATCAGGTACTACGCTAGGTACTAACAGCTACAAAGTCATTTCACCTTTTGGAGGCACTGGTGTGAAAGGAATAGTTTGGGACAATCGCATCAGGTTGTTTCTTTCCACAGCTGAAATGGAAAAATTGTTATTAGTGAAAACTGAACACAACTGTAAACGTGTAATGTGTACCTCGAAAACTGACCTGAATAGCAATAATTAAGGTCCACTATTGGCTTGAAAGGTGAGCCTAAACCTAAAAGCAAAACAAAAAAACAGGAATCCCAAACCATGAAAACAATGGTCATTGGTGTAAAATTATGATTTAAGATTTAAGATTTTTCAAGGAACACTCACCATTCAAAGCATCTTCCTCAGATGCAGGCCTACAGAGAATAAAAATATATAAAGGTTCCTTAAAATATCAATAAGAAGAATTCTGTAGCACTATTCAATGCCAAGGAATATTTAAATGGCATGTGTTAAACCAATATAACATTCCAAATGAACTCTAACCACTACTTGGAAATTCAACTGCTGCTATCCTGGGTGCTTATATTAGGGAGGTATATAAAGAACTCCCTGAATCCCCCTGCTGGAGATGTAGGGACACAGGAGACACAAATCAGAGCTCATATCATTTATTGAAATACAGAATAAAAATCAATAATGCAATTCCATTATAAATACTATGATGGTAATGGAATATGCATATTCTTGAATTCTCTTGTGTATTATAAAATTAACACTAGTGTTTAAGTTGAAGCTTTACAAACTGCTCTATTTATATCTAGCTGCATAACAAAGCTTGATGAACACTTGTGGGAAAAACCCACTCGAAAGTCTCAATACGCCTGGTAAAAGTTTTGAAGTGTAAAACAATTGCTATAAAATATGTGCATTTCACATAATCAATGGTCTCCAATACGCTATTTCTGGAGCTTGCGAAAACATCAGAAAATTGCAATATAAGACTCTGGGTCAGAACCCAAACTTCAACCATAGAAGCAGCAGAGTTTCAATGCCGAGTGTTGTGCGATCCTACCTCCTGTGTGTGCAAGGGGAAATCACTTACCTCTCATACACAGGACTTCAGACACCAGGACACGACCTGAACATTTCTGCAACTATTCCCACAGAAAATAGGGACATAGCGGAAGCGAGGATTGTACATAAGGCTAAACTATGCCCTTGCTGTAAAATTCATAAACCTTCCACAACCCACCATGTGTACCTGATGTTACCAATCTGCCCATTCCCACACCACTGGGAGAATGGCTATGCACAGAATCCAGATATATACTAGAAGTCTACTGCATGTGGAAATCTGGAGACAGGCCTCCATTACCATCGTCCTTCCTAGAAAAAGGAGTTCCTCCACTACCGAATGAAGAAGCTTCAGTCCATAAACCAGAACGCTTATTATGACTATAAACAAGTTAGCTCTTCCTGCATGTGTGGAAGTCCCTTAGCTAAACAGCATGCAGATTCCAAGAGACAAAACTAATACTGCTGAATGAAAGCAAACAGTTTCCAAGTCTCAACAACTTTTGGTATATCGTAATTCATTATATAATCCAAAATTATCACAAAAGAAATGTATTCAAGCAATGTCTAGTAATCAAGCTTACTTTGGTTTGTTTGAAGAGGAATGCGCCTGCAGCCAATCCTGTGGAAGATAGATGCAAATGATTTTGGTGCAGGGATCAGAATATATGTAGCAGCAGACACTGAATTTGTTGCAATGCAAATAATCAACTTCCTCCCAGCTCTTAATCTGTGTATTTTAGATTTAAATACATTTCATGTATGCTTTAAAACCTGCGTAAAACGAACACATGAATGTGTGTCTGATTGGTCTGTCTAGGCACAAAATGGTTACTTGCTAATTTACTGTGTTGTGCAACTTACATATAAACAGGGGGCATGCTAGTAAACCGGTTATCATCTTGTCCTTTTCCCACACAGCTCATGTAACAAACTATGTTTATTATTTCATTTCAAGGATTCACCTTCCATATTACTAACCATGCCAAGGCCATCAGTAAATAATCTGTAAATAATTCTGGACTTCTCTAGGTTTCGGTACTGCAGCAAAAATAAAAATTGTACAAACCACTAGAAAAGCTTCTTTAGAGTCGTCCACACTTGTTTCCTCGGTTAGAGAGGCTCTCCGGCTACTGCTGTGCACTGAAAGGAAAAACGGACAAAATAGTAACAGACGGTGCTTACACGAGTATAGACTGAGCAGGATTTGTCTACCTCTTTATGAGAGATTTCTTTTCATTGTTATAAAGTGCATCTTCATTAGCATTAAGGGCTGGATTCAGAGGTCTGTACATCACCTACTTCCCTTCCTGTCCCTTTCCTTTTGGCTGTAGCGACCAACCCCCCTGATTTGCTGTGCCCCCCCCCCCCCCCCCCCCCCCAACTGTGCTCCCCTTCTTCTATAATTCTGTACATCACCTGAATAACGCAAGCTGCACACACATGCCAGATGTTACGATAAGGATCTCAAAGTGTATGGCACTTCATCCCCTCCGCCCGCCTAAGCGCCGTAAGGTGGGCGGGGAAGGGAGTAATTAAAATTTTACAGTATAGGTGCGTTTAAAGACTTCCAAACAGAGCAGCAGTCGCGCAGACCGATGCTCTGCATGGGTGACTCTAGGCAGGGTTATGGCAGCGTAACTGCTGCTATAACCACACAAGGGGGAGTGATAGGGGTGTTCATCACAATTGAGGCTTACAGTCTACGTTTGTTATCGCTCAGACATAACAGTTAATGGTTTCCATCTGACAAAACGTATATGTAAAAACTGGAGCAACCAGAGGAAAAACAAGCAAACAGAGCATAAAAAGTCCACACAGATAAAACAGTTAAGTAAAGCAGACATTTGCCAATAACACAACAGATGAAGATTACCAGCCATCATGTCTATGTTTTAAGGTAACCCAAGCTTTATCTAATAAGCACCAGCTAATTTTTATTTTTTTTTAAGCAAAAAACGCCCTTGCTTGAATCCTCAGTAAAACCATTTAACAGCATGTGGACTATTATACTAGACAAGGATATTCAGTCATGAAAACACTGACTGTGTTGTACTGTGTGAAACTACAATACACATAAATGGCACTTACACTGGTCTAAGCGCAAGGACTGGGAGGTCTTCGCCAGCTCTGAAAATCCAGCACAGGATCTCACTTGTTTAAGACTGACAGGAAGGCCAGCACCAGTCTAAAAAAGTTATACAACTGTATCAGGTATCTGTTTAAAATAGAAAATGACATGGGTCACAATAAAATGTATTAGATTAACATGATAATGTCTTACCGCATCTTCTGGATTTATTTCTCCCTTCATTTTCTCAGCTTTCTTAATTTGTTTCTGTAGCATTATATCTCGGTGACCTTAAAGATACACAATCACAAACAAACATTTATAAACAGCAGTATGAGTTGGTTTAATTTAAAATGGACGGTTATAATTTTCACGCATTAATACTAATATTTAAATTTACCAAATTAACTTGAATGTAGTCTAAACACTCAGTAAAGCTCTAATCCATGATAGAGAAAATAATTTTCCCTCCCTCATTTCATGCCTCCAAGGTCAAAATCCTATTCTCTGCAATGTTGTGTTTGGGTATGATATTAGCTCATTTGTACTTTGTTTCTCAATTGCTAAGTATACGTGTGATGTTGGGCCTGATCCAGACCTAGGGCCGCCGTCGCTAGGACGGCGGGCGTAAGATCGGCTGAAAAGCCGATCTGCGCATGCGCTGGGCAGATGTTGCCCGGCGTAGCTATGGCAATGCCCGATCAACGATCGTAGGAATGATCCGTAGGAACAGCGTAGGGACGCTGGAGGGGGCGTTCCCCTAGTGTCCCTACGTTAAGGTTAGTGCCGGTGGGTGGGGGGAGGGAATATAATGAGGGAGGGCTTAGTGGTAGTACGCTCGGGTGCGAGCGTATTACCCATTGCTTACGCCGGCTGAAGTTAGGGTAGCCTTCAGCCGGCATAAGCAATGGGAAATACTCCCGCACAGGGGGAATGTCTAGGAGAGTTGACGCCGATATGCTGTGCTTTAGTAAGCAGAGCGCATCGGCGCAGGTCTGGATCAGGCCAGTTGACCCAAAAATCATGTATTGTAAATTTGTAAAACCAGAAAGGTTGCAATACACTTTAATGATAAACAAAATAAATATATAAATAGCATACAACAATAAACCTCTCCCCCATTCCATCTGTCCAAAATCTCAAACCCCTATAGTCTATGATCTTGTCTCACTATCCCTCTTCAGCTATTGTAGATTTCAATGTGATGTACACAAAGTGTATGCTTTCAATTGTCCTACAACACACAGATTGTTTTTATGTATGTATTCTTCAGCGCACTGTACACACTTCAGTCACAACATACTCCTAAATTATAAAAAAAAAACAATAGCTGAAATTAAAAAAGCGTCTATATATTTTGTCTTCAATGAAGTCTGTTATTTGTGCATATTTGTACTCCAGTTCATTCAACTAAAAAGCATCTGACAACGAGCAAATAGGAAATAAAAATACCATTAAAAAAAAAGTTACAAATTTGAAGCACAAAGAATTCAAGAGAAATCCCACAATCTTCCTCCACCCCCATAAATAAACAAATTACACATACCAACAAACGCTCCAAATTCTACCACAGTCCCTGCTTCTTCTGAAGACTTTGGATAGGAAGACATTTCCTTAGATGTAATTTCGATTTGAGTTTTTGAGCCTGGCTGGGTTGGCGTGCTTACAAAAAATGTGGTGGTAGGTGGTGTGCTTCCTGGCATGCTAGTGGTGGACTTGTCAGGATTCTGAGGATCGATGAGAGATTGGGATCCCTCTGCATTGTTTAGCGGTTCTGTAGAACAGTCAGCAGTAGAAACTAAGGCACCTCCAGATGGACCAGCCCCTGGAATATTTAGTTTTTCTCTCAAAGGTGGAAAAATTAAGTCTTCACCCACCTTTTTGCCCATGACATTTCTTTCATCCCTCAGAGAAATATTGAACAGAAAGTTACTGTTAGCCTCAGGACTACCCTGTGGAAATGAAGAGCCAAAGAAATTGCTGACACTCTGTTTTTTCCTCATGGAGGTGCGGAGGTGGCCATCATCTACCAGGTTTTGCCCTAAATGCTTTGAAATGCTAAGTTCTCTGGTAATTTCATTATGAACCTTGCTAGCCTCTGATGCCTTCTGTGCAGTCAGGGTTTTCAAAGTGTCCACAGTAAGGGCAGAAAGGTCTTGTAGGTGTCCAATCTGTGAATCCAAAGAGTGCAACGAACGTTTTATGTAGTTAACACGATCTCCAACCTCTTTAATTTGAATGCACATCTGCTCCACCCTAGAAATTCAAAGTAACAGATAAAAATGCTGATTATATTAAAATATATGATCATTGGGCAGATTTAACCAACCAATGACCATACCAAAAATAATAGCTGAACAGATAAATTAAGAAGTCCCCCACAGCCACCTACAGTTGTTGGTCAAGCAACTGTAGCTGTAAATCGAGGTATAAAGTTCATACAAGTCTTTAAGAATAATGCCACCATTGATTCTAATGCTGATTATATGGCCAATATATATGAATATATATGTATATAAATGCAGATTTAGTGAACTCCGCTCAAAGTCAGAGTTATCTAGTAATGAATGTAAATATAAAGGATGCATTTCTCCATTCAATAAATGGTGTCTTCAGAAGACTGCCTTCTGAAGAAACCATTTATTGAATGGAAAAGGACGCCAAGGAGGCTCCTTTATTCTCCCACCACTCATTTGAAAATACTCTTTGCCATTTGCAAATATTGATTATTATGGTGCTATAACTAACTGACTTCCGAATTTATTAAACAGCCTTTTCATATCAATCAGCTGTGCGAGCCTAGTGAAAATCAAAACACAGCAAAGCCGGGCTGAAGTAGAGGCTCTGTGCAGTAGTGCACACAGAATATGTCTACCATCTCTATAGTTGATGTATCAAGTTCCTCTGTGAAGTCGCAACTTCCAGACCACAGTAATATATCTGCTACCAGCAGTTTAGGCTCTGTGCCACAGAATATCTCGAACGTCAGTCAGACCAAACTGGACTGATGCCCCTGCACCACAGCGCGCAGGCAATCTTTATTAGCAGTGGAGCCAGCGGAAATGCAGTCTATTTCTAACCAACAGTACTGTAACCATCCTCTCCCCTAAGCCTGGCCAGTAATTTGTATTGATACCTCCATTATATTTACATTCAATACCAGATGACTAAGCTTGAGCTGAATGCCCTAACTGCATTTTTACATTAATATTGGTCATATAATCAGCATTAGCATCAATTGTGGCATTATTCTTAAAGATTTGTATGAACTTTATACCTCCGATTTACAACTACAGTTGCTTGATCAACAACTGTAGGAGGCTGAGTGGGGACCATTTTGTTTTGCCTTGTTACTGTAATTTTATTAGCATTTTCAATGGTTATTAAATATTATTATAAGTGCTTCTTGTTGTTTTATATTGTTTGTTTAAAGGATTGTCTTATCCCTTTGCAGCAACTGGTATATATTCTTTAGAGTGCCATATCACGCTCTATTTCAACTAGCGCTGATACGGTTGATATATTTCTTATAGCTACCTGTCAGATGTAACACGTATGCGCTCTTCACTTCCCAAATGAAATTTATCATCCTTTTCATTGAAATAGATCTCAACACACTGTTCCTCAAAATCATGAAGCTTCTTTTGGTCTTCCTCAGTTAGAAATAATTCTAAATGAAAAATAAAAGTAAAATCTCATGAGATTGCAACAGATAATGTAAATTTTAGGGGAAAAAATGTTATATGGGAGTTTATACTATGGACTTAGAAACACTATCTACTAACAAGTTTTGTCTTATGTCCTAAAACAAAAGGGGATGATGAAGCAAGCATTATATTATCATCTGTGGTAATGACATACAAAAGTAACTACAATTATTATTTATACTGGATCAACTTTTGCTAAGAAATATGATTGAAATAATGAACAGTCTAAGGAACTGCGTCTCTGACGGTCATTTTTGCTGTTATATTCCATTTTTATCACAATGTCTAGATTGCCGTATTATGGCAGTTCTATGAATCCTATTCAGGAAGTCAGCACTTACTTGGTCCATGGGAAGAATTATCTTTTTTTCTCCGTTTGCAAACAAAGCAGAAAAGGGAAGACAAGTGGCTGAAAATGATCAGAGGAGGAGGCAAAAAAGGCTTCTCGTGATACGCCATAATGAAGTGATAGCGCTGGTACTTCCACACAATGTTTGAAATGGCCTTTACTTGAAAATACACATTGCTAAAAATAAAAAATAAATATATATAAAAAGTTTTTTCCCATATAAAGAAAATGGCCATCAGTTGATTAGTTGACAAACATTTCGGTGTTTCAGATTAAGAACAAAATGCCATGGTTTATACTTTGGTCTTCAAACATAAAGGCGGAAGGAATGGATATAGGTATGGAAAGTTGTGCTCCACTCAAAAGCAGGAGTGGATGACAGGAGAGGGCATTCTGCTTGCAGGGAGGAAAGGGGAAAAGGAAGACATCATTGATGCTGGGGAATTCAATAATATTGGTTGTTGGTATGGCTGAACTGCTCTATTACATACAGTATATTATTAATACAGTACATAGGTTACAACCCCCTGCAATATTATTTTAATTCATTTTGTTTCAACTTACTTGAAAAATGCGATAAGAAGATTCACCATAATGATATATTGCACAAATAGGTAGACAGCTTGAAGAAACGGTGTTAGCCATGTTCCGATGCCACACAGATGTTGCGCACTTTCTTCTGTGTTATTGGCACAAACTTTATACAAGAACGAGATCTTATATTAGCACAGCAAAATAAACTCTGAAAACATGCACGTTATTGCTCTAAAAATGTATAGAATATTTACACACAAATTTTTTTTTTATCGGAGCAAACCAATAACTGCAGCACAATTATTGCTTTGGACCCAACAAGGTTCTAGATTTTCATATTACTGTAGCCATTTAAATAGGCAAATAGCTTTTCTGATTAGTGGATACACAGAGTAGCAGTTTGCATGTAAAGGATGTATTTGAGCGAACAGCAAAGCCCAAGCATGTTTTGATTACAGACCAAGATATTTTAAATAAATTGCGTTACTTGCCATATGAAAGGTTATAGATCTAACCAAATAAGAGATTCAGAGACTCTAGCAAGCCTAACGCTGTAGGACTAGACATAAAAACCATTCAGAATTACTTACCGTCTATTTCATATGCATAAACTTCACCAAAAATCATCCAGTAGGGCTGGAAGACAATATTTCTAGCAAGAGTCCAACTTGGTTCTTCATATGGATAGAGAATGGCTTGTCTGGGAACACCAAAACTCAGAAGTACAACAGCCATAATGACAACTATGTAAAACATATTTGACACCTTTTGAAAAAAAAAATATTTATATACACAATGTTATTAAAACAAACCTGCTTTTACATAAACTCTAAATACACAAAAATGAATGAAAAATGTGGCAATGATCTTGCTTACCATTTTACCGATCATCATGACATATGGTCCAGCCTGTTGATTGACAGCCAAAAAATCTAATAACCTGACATACCAAAAAATTATATTGAGACAGTATGTTAATCGTCCAGCAACTAAAACATAATTCCCATAGTCAGGATCAGCATCCTCATCATGTAAAGTATATTTGTAGGCTCCAAGTCTTAGACCACATCCAATGAAAAAAGTAATGATGGCGATTGTATCGGTGATATTAAAATAGTCACCAAACCAGACCTTTACTTTCTGATTAATTTTCCCAGCTTCTGACATGAAGATCTGTAACAAAATAAAAACAAAATTCCATGACATAGGTTTATTAACAGTATATAAAAATACGGTCTGCCCATTTATCAGATTCCCCGGTTTACTGTGTTGGAAAAAAATGAAAACCATGCTTCATGTAAAAATTTTGGAACTACCTAGTGTATTTTAATGTATCCCAGTGTTTTTTTATTAAGATTGTTCACTTGACAGCCTCCTAATTATTCTGAAGTATCCACAGGGTCACCTGATTTCCTTGTAGGATTATTTATAAATTTATAATAATCAGGTAATCAATTTATTGTGTGACTTAAAAGTCATTGCTTTGCATTTGTGTAAATATGACCTTGGGATTATCAATAGAGCTAAAATGTAATAAATTATTATTAATAATTTATAGTGACAATGATGACATTCACTAGCAGAGGCATTAGACTTAAGTCAAGAACATATATTTTCTAACAGCATAAAAAACAATGGCCATAAGAGAAGTTTGTCATATTTAGGACATCCATATGTCAAATCCATATTTAAACTGACAAAAGGTACACTACATACACAATACATAACGTTTCACATTCACACTTATAGGTAAAAAAAAATCCCAAAATGTTAAAAACCCATCATGTGTTAACAAAACCGATAAATGAACTCACAAACCTCTCGAATTTTTTCAATTGCAGAGGTAAATATGTAAGCAATTACAATCCATTCTTGAGCAGAAGGCAAAGATTCCATCTTCACAAGAACCACAAATGTAAAAAGCATGAGAAATGCCAAATAGAACAGCTGAAATAAAGGAGAATATATTAGAGCAGAAATATGCTATTTGTATTTTTTAAATGAAAAAATACATAGTAACTAAGTGTTAAATGTTACGAAATCAGTTGTGGAAAATTACTCTAATTGACAGTTTGTTTGTTTTGTTTTTTTAAATACCGACTCTAGAATCTTTCTAATTACACAATCAAAAGATTGTTTCACCAGATATCTTACAAGTGTGTACAAAGATCTCCTAAAACCCGTTTCACAACACCACCAAATACCCAAGTTTTTTGCCAAAAACCCAGATCTAAGCAAAAACCTGGGTATTTGGTGGCAATGTGAAATGTCCCTTTTTCAGCTACCTGGGCCTAATGACCTGCGATTCAAACCCGGGGGAAAGGCTTTTCCACACGGGACTGGTGGCAATGTGAAAAAGTCCTGGGTTCACAAAGAAACCTGATTGGACAGATTTGTTTACAATTGCTATGACAATAATAAACAAATCTGTAGCCAGGAGCCGCACACAGGAAAAGGAGGCAGACAGTCTGCATTTTTTATTTGATTTATTTTAAGTACTTATAGGTCTCCTTTATGGTCCGTCTGCTACAGTTCCACTATTCGCCACTATGTATTTAGTACATGTATGTCCTTTTTCTGGTACACCTGCGGGCAGACCAGAAAGGAGACATGCATGTGCTAAGTTCATAGTGGCAAATAGTGGAACTGTAGGCAGACAGACCAGAAAGTAGACCTAAAATAACTAAAACTGCAGTCTGTCTCCTGTCAGGTTTTTTTTTTGTTTTTTTGTTGTTTTTTTAAAGTCCCGTTGTTTATTAAAGAAAAGTGAAGTCTCCGTCATTTTTATCAGCCAATAAGAGCTCCTTTGACTGATTGACAGTCCCAGGGAATTCATGGCCCACATGAAAGGGTCAGATCTGGGAATTTCCTGGGTTTTTGTGGACTTATAAGACAGCTTTATTTTTGTTACCTGGCCTTTTGCCAAGGAAAAACCTGGGTAGAAAATACTGGGTTACTTAGAGGTGGTGATGTGAAATCAGTATAATAGACACAGTACACACTTGCAAAAAGCAAACGATATCTTTCCATCTTTGATCTGGCATATTAGGAGCTCCAAAAGATCAAATAAAAGCACAGACCGTCTCAAAAAAATTATTCTAATTGGAAATGCAAACAAAAAATATAAAAGAAATAAGATCAAGAAATCATATGCCTACTAATTGTAGTATGCAAGCTACACTAAACATAGATATGCATTTACTTGGGTGAGGAATGCAAAGACAAGCGAACATTATAAATGTAAATTATAACATTGAATCTTCTAATGGATGCCAATACTCACTGTGTTAAACCAAAACTTCACAATTGGAGCATGATAGAAGGCATACAACTTCTGGGTAATGGGAAGCCTTCGAGTTCTAGTCTGCGTCTCTATTTCATGCTTCATTTCAGTACTGTCAAAAACCTGGACTTCCTTAAATACATTCTAAAATAAAATCAGACTATTTCAATTAATCACATCTAAAGGGAGGGCTAGAAGTCTGGAAATCTTACTATGCGCAGGCACTAGTGAATATGATCACCACATACCATGGCAATGTTTTCTGGTAGATTCTGAAAGTTACTCTCACTGTCATCCATTGTCATTTGATGGGCATCCTGAGACTGGGGTATGTGGGACATCTCAGCCTTTGTTTTATATTCCAGCATGAGTATTGCAGGAGGGATCAAAATGCTCAGAATCACCTGAAAATACAGACAGACATAGAAAACATTATCTTGCCTTGTTTGTAGTAGTCAAATAACTCCATAATTGTGCTGCTCATAAACGAGAAGGATTTGATGGGTAATAATAATTACATTGGTAATCACAAAACAGATAAGACCCTTCTCCATACCTTGTACCAAGAATTCTTCCTCATGTTTAATGTTCCCATCCACATGTCGGAGAGCAGCATTTGGGTACAAGTGTGAGAAACATAATTGCGAAGCCGTGAAGATACAGCAAGCTTAAGGCAGGTAGAATTGCTCCAGTTTTTCAACTCATATGTTAGGAGCTTCATTGCCATTGTTTCATCTTGTTTAAAAGCTTGATCAAGCAAATCTACAGCAAGTTGGCCAAATTCACTAGAGTAACAAAGAGAGGCACATAGATAATTGTAGCACAATATTTACTAATCCAATAAGGTTATTGCAACAACCAACCAAACAATGTACTCATCGTCTCTGTGCAGAAGTTTGAATGACTTGTGATCTCTACAGTGAGTAACATAAGAGAATCAATAGTAATCACAAATGACAAAAAAAAAAAGCTAAACAAGAAATTAATTGAATGATGTAATGATTGATGTACAGGGGGCTCTAAAACCTGTGTAGTCAATTGCTGGCAACAGAAATAAGTATAAAGAAAAAGAAAAAAATGAACAAGCTGGATCATTAATCACACCCTACGTATACTCAGACATAGCAGCATCGCAAAAACAATAGTGGGTACACAGGAGTGTAAGCAAGCACTCCGCAGTGTATTAGATTCTTTCAATCATAACTATGTAAAGGAAAAAAAAATGTAATTGAACTACAATTTTTTGCTTATAATAGCAGATTTTGGTTTATTCAATAAATGAATGAATTAGTTTAAACATTAATAGCTTCTTTTTCAGAATCGGGCTTTAGCTACTGTTGTTTCAATTGTAAAAACCAGAATGCTATCACTAGATTTAGCAATCCACAATCCTAATAAAAAGGACTACTTTACATGACGGTTATAGATCAAAAGAAATACCATGAGTGTTCCTTCAATTCCTCTGATGCATCATCCACAACATCACTCTGCTTTGCTTCATAAGCCATTGAGCGACACAGTTTGCAGGCAACTAAAGCTTTCGCCATGGACTCCTCCCCATGTTGCCAAAAGAACAGGGCCATTTTCTGTCTCTTCATCAGTACAGCCCAAACCAGAAGCTCGTTAAATGGGTAAGGGAAGCGCTTCATTTCTGGATCATCGATGTCCACAATTTCATCTTTGGCCCTTTTCTTTTTTCCTTCTTCGGCAGAGGGATCTTGCTATTGAAAATAGAAAAACAAACATTTGGAGCTTTACAGAAAATAAATCAATTCAAACTCACATAAGGGTTCACATTCTCTTCTATTAGCACAGTCACTATTTTAGTACATAAGAAGTCACGTTACCATTGCTAAACTTAGTATTTTTTTCCCCTACTCCCGGCTACTTTAACTGTTTTATTACAATCTCCAAATCTCTTCAAAATACTCATCTTCAGTTCACAAGTTTAAAAACGCTCAACTCAACTAACCCCTATTGTTTCCTGTTGCACCAATATCATATGATACCATATGATAAGATACACTATATGGACAAAAGTATTTGGACACTTGATCATTAAATCAACAGGTATTGTAATGACACTGTACTCAAACACACAGACTTTAATATGGTGGTGGTCCCCCTTTTGCGGCTATAATAGCTACCACACTTCTTGAAAGGCTTTCCACAGTATTTTGGAGTATTTCTGTGGGGATTTGTGCTCATTCTGTAGACCACTTATGAGGTCAGACAGATATTAAAGAAGGCCTGGTTTGCAATCTCCGTTCAAGTTCATCCCAAAGGTGCTCAATGGGGTTAAGGTCAGGGCTCTGTGCAGGCCAGTCAAGTTCTTCCACACCGAACTCAAACTTTGTCTTTATAGTCCTTGCTGTGTGCACTGGGGCACGGTCAAATTGGACTAGAAAAGGGCCTTCCCCAAATGTTGATACGAAGTTGGAAGCAGAGCATTGTCCAAAAAGACTTGGTATGCTGAAGCATTAAGATTGCCCTTCAGTGGAGAGAAGGGGCCTAGACCAAACACTGAAAAACAGCCCCATACTATTATCCATGCTCTACCAAACTTCAGTTAGCATAATGCAGTCAGGCAGGTAATGTTCTCCTGGGCAAACCCAGAGTCACCCAAATAAAGAAGCACGATTGATCACTCCACAGAACACATTTCTACTGCTCCACAGTCCAGTGTCGTGGGTGCTTTACACCATTTCAAGCGATGCTTGGCATTGGACTTGGTGACGTAAGGCTTGCATGCAGCTGCTCGGTCATGGAAACCCATTTCATTAAGCTTCTGCTGCAGTTTTTGTGCTTACATTAATAACATTGGAAGTTCGGAACTCTTCAGCTTTGGAATCAGCAGAGCCTTGGCGACTTGCGCCCTATGCGCCTTAGCAGTCATTGACCCTGCTCTCTTCGTGGCAGAGTTGCAGTTCCTAAACGCTTCCACTTTCTAATAATATCACTTACAGTTTTTATACACCTATGGCAACAAATCTAATTGAAACAGCAGAATTAAATACTTAACAGGTTTGGCCAAATACTTTAGTCCAATTTGTGTATGTTCTTTCTTTTACCATACTTTATTCCTCGTCTACTCATGTCTCATGTAAACGGAACTACCTAGGCACAGGACTAGAGTGCAGTGACTGACTTAGTGTAGTAAAATATTCAGTTGCTTGAATATGCTGTCATTTATTTATTGCTTTATCCTGATAGGATCTAAACTATATAAATTAGCAACGTTATTTATAATAATCTGCAACACTTTCCTGAGCCTTATGGTATATTCAATTCAGCACGTAGATGCAAAATGCGTCAATACCTAGCTATTACGGTAGCCGAAGAGTGAGCAATACTAAAGGCACCTCTGTGGGCTGTCTTAAATTATATGCTGCCATTTCTCAAGATGACATTGTATATCCTTAGGAATTCCTTATGTTCATGGCATTCTAGGGCTTCAAATCACTTCAAGACAGTTACATAACAAGATACTCCTCAAGAACAGCATAGTAGTTACATAAGGCAAGCGTGCTGAAGAGTTACGTAGAAAGAAAAAAATAAACAAAACAAGCCTGCAATTCACATTCATAAGAGGATCTCAGGAAATCATCGGTAATGAATAGAGAAATTACTCTAGAAGACAAGGCACCATATAGGATTAGGGGGAAGCTATAAGTACTGAAAACAATGCAACATTAACTTACCTTTGGCTTATAAGGCTGGGCGGTTTTGATGAAGTGATTGTGCCTCATCTTCTCCTTTTTATCTATCCTACTACCAAAGGATTCGTGAGTTTTGCGCATTTGAGGTGTATTATTTGATGTGTTCCTCCCAGAACGCTGTAAATTGTTAAAAATTTATTTTAAGGTAATCATAATAAGTTTATCGTCTGCATAAACAAGTGACATCTGTAATGTTTACATTATAACCATTACCAAACAGAGAGATCTTTGATCTGGCACTACTGAACCAATCCTTAGGACCACTTCTCCAAAATAGGAGACGTGCACAGAGAAGTAACCACTACCCCTGGATGGACTTCAGAGCACCAGGGCCTTCCTTATGTGTTTTTCTGCAAACACAAGAAAATTTGCAGATATACAGACATCTGGTTTAGAGCAACTTCGGAGGGAACATCTGTACTGCCAAACTCAAGCCAGCCCTCAACAGAAGTGTCAATGCTCTGAAGTCTAGAATTAAATAGTTTCTAAATCGATTCACATACAAATGGTTGCAATCTGATTAAAACACAAAGAGTTTACAGAAAATTCAGAAGTCTTTACTGGGCCCAATGCTCCATTCAAGTACTTAAAGAACAAGGGGGACTTGACCTCCACTTCTAGTTCCTTCTCCTAAACTTCAGCACCCACCCACAAATCCAATATATCATTTTCTCTGTTGAAAAGATATTGGGCCAGTTCCAGACTTAGGTACAACAGGGGACTTACACAAGTCATTTGCGTAAGTCTCCTGTCACAGAAGTTCCTGGTGCGTACTTATGGTCGTACATAACTTAGTTACGTACGACAGAAAGTACGCATAAGGGGCAGACACTTAATTTACGATGATTGTATCCCCACCATACAGGCGGATATAGCCATGTACATTAGGTGTCGGGGAAGCCCTGTTATGAATAGGTCTGCGTCGTAAAAACTTAAGATAGGAATCTGGACACATATGTGCCCAGTTTTACTACAGTCAGCGGGAAGTGCAGGGGACGTGCACCCCTCGCTACGTGCGCATACCTATGGACCCCCGTAAAGCACGCAGGGGTCTGGATCTGGGCCATCATCACTAGTCATTCTATTATGGCTGGTGAAATAACTAAATAATCAATCCATGCTTTCATTTGTTGTTGTCAGTGATATAGAAAGCCAGGGTACAACAACCCATGCATGTCTGGGTTCCATAACCTGCTCTTAATGCATCTATGGAAGGCGGCCCCAAGAAGTAGCTGAACTGAGGCCTGAAATTCATGTTGGCTACTCTTGTTAAAATGAAGGTTGGTTTGGGATTAACATGAGAGAGATGACCAACAGAGGAGGGTGCTTATCGAGAAATCACTATAATACATCCCTGCTTTCCTGCAGAACTTTGTGGTCTCCCACCTCTATTTAAGAACAATACAGAAAGCTGTTCAGTCAGCTATGACACAATGTGACCACCAGGAAAGCAGGGAAACAGTGCATTCCTAGCATGGAAATTGTTTTGTATAGCAGAGATCAGCACCCAGCATTCTATAATTATCATTTTAAGGAGCTATAATTTCAAACAGGACTTATACCTATATCTAGCTGTAAGTGGAAAGGATGACATATGATAAATATATTGCAAAACATACCCGGTTTCCAGCATGAAGATTGTTGTAAATGATCCGAAAGCGCTTTTTAGTATAGGTGCATCTATAGGTACCACCCATCAGGTACTCAATGACCAGACCCACATCTATTAATGTGATTTTATACCCTGGGGGGAGATTACCCTAAAATACAAATGAAGCAATAACAAAAACATTTGTTAAGAAAGAAGGCAAATTAAAATGACTATATAAAAATGCAAACAAATTAATCATACAGCTCCAGAGACAAAATTGACTGGTTTATATGCAAAAACAGTTATATGTACAATGTTATATATTGTACAAAGATGTGCATCATATATATCTATAGTAACAACCCTTGTTTAATGGCAATTCTGTTCTTCTATTTTAAAAATGCAGTTCCACCCTCATCAGATCCTTTAATGAGAGAGAGATAGAGAGAGATGTATGCCAATCTATATATACACCCAACTACTGCAGTTAAACTTAGTAATGCATTAAATAATGAGCAACACAGAACAGCAAACCTAAATTGAAAGTATGAAAATAAACAAATGTTTAGGTTTACCTGCTTTACATCTCGGACAAGATGAAACAGAGTTGGGTTAGTAGGACCTTGTTTCTTTAATGGAAAAAAGAAATACAGGTGAGTTAAATGACTTCAGTTAATATATGACAAGATTTCATATATTTACTGACATAATGGAGAAGCTGAAATGGCTTTTTCAGAAAGTTCTTTAGTTGGCAACAAAGGATGTGTTTAAGTATATTAAAGGGAATTGATGCCTATAAAATCAATGGTGGTGTACACAAAAATTAAAAAATGCATTTTCCAAATGCAAAACTAAATAGCACAGAAAATATTTTCATATCAATATGATATAATCAAAGGCTAAGTAAAAAATACAAACGATTATGCACTTAAGATTAGCAAATCGCAAAATGAAAATACATTTGTGTAGCATCACTTCCCTTTAAATGAATGTATCACATGTTACAACACAAATCATTAGTTATGAGAAACAAGACACCACAAGATGGTTTATCATGGTTATAGAAAGCTCCAAAGTTACTTACGGTGTTGTACAGCTCTTCAAGTCGGGGGATTGTTAAAAATTTGTGCATGCTGACTCCATTTTCTATGAGAAGTTTGACAAATCCAACTCTGTCCATCACAAGTGCATCCAGCATGGCTTGTTCCAAAGAACCAACCTAAGGAAGTATAGATGCCAGTAAGCAAAATTGCATTTGACATACAGTAGTTAACAATAGAGTAACACGTTTAAAGGGTTTGAACCACAACGTGTTCACTTTATTAAAATGCAAATGAATACATGCTCTGAAATAAGAGTTGTTATGTATGTTTTGAGAAGATTCCACTTTTTTTTAATAGTGTAAAGCACTAGAACAAAAGTTAAATTGTAAAGAAGCAACAGAAAATGAGGCCTTGCAAAAGTAAGTCACATGACAAAAATTAAACTTCTGATGATATTTTGGCAGCACTACAAGGATTTAGCCAGTAAGCTAATAGTAAAGTGTATGAATTTGGTAAATGCACATAGCCTATTCCGAGACAAAAAAAACGCATACATGTGACATGTCATTCAGTAACAAGCCCAACCAATATGTATTTACACATGCTCACCAGCCACTGTTGTCCATACACAAATACATGATTTTTGGCAATATCCACTCTGTCCCATGCAAGAGTCAAAACCAGCTGGTCTAATGCAGATGCATTCGTTCCTATACAAGGAAAAATAATTCCAATTGCGTTACTACCTTAGTATCCTATTAACACAAGGTGAGATTTTTGTAATATTTCAATTGAAAATATCTGTATATAATAAAAACAAAAAAAAACAAAAACATTTCAGTCTCAAAAGAGGCATTTTGGTGGGAAAATGAACTATTAGGATCTCTCAGTACTATGGACCAGATTCAGAAATGTGTGCTTAAGGGGACTTATGCAAGTCTCTTGACAAGTAACATCGGCGCATGTACGTGTCAGATGTTACATGTCATAAAGGCTTCCATACAGGACTTATTTCCGCACGGAAGAACTTCAATGGAAGGGACCGGCCCTTCTAATCCGCATGCTGAAACCCCGCCACACAGATGGGGTTAGACATGATAATCCATGCAGCAATGTTAAGGTAGGGTACTGGACACAAGTTTTCAGAACTCCATAAGAAGGAGGGGAGCGCCAGGCGTGCATTCCCCTTCTCTATGCGGACGTAAGTCCCACAGAGATCTGAATCAAGACCTATGTTGTTATTATAGTTACTTTGGGTACAGTGTTAGGAGCAACTTATGTTACAGGTGTATACCAGTATAAAGAAAAAACGAACCAAACTAAATTGTTTAAAAGAAAGAGGACCAGGCTACATTGAGGATATTAACGTATAAAACTTTTTGAGACAGTAATGTTTATGTAACACTTCATAAGAGGAGATGTATGTGTAACTTTTCTGAGAGGCACTTCTGGGCCAGTATTACTATTATTTCAGATAATAATCTGATGACATGAAGGGGCCCATTGTACGTGTGACCTCTCTAAATCAGCACCAGAACACAAAGTTGTCAAGTGGATGCAGCCACAGTAAACAAGCATTAGCGGCTATTCTCACAATACCATGTACCATCGTGGTATCTAGACAGTGCTTAACAAAATCTAAATATAAGCCGTATAACACTTCCTCAACAAAGTATAGTAAACACTAGATTTTCTGATGCATTCTCTTATGTCATTAGCAAAGATTGCTAATTTACCTTTTAACAGTGCAGTTAGTATTGCAACATCAATGTCCTGATGCTCATCTGAGCCAATGTGAAAAACAGTTATCTGTTAAAAAAAAAAAAAAAAAAAAAAAAAAAAATGTATTAAAAAGGCCCAAAAAAAAAGCATAAAAATGTATTATAAAGGTCCAATAAAAAAAAACAAAAAAATAACATCATTTGGGTTGTCAAATAAAAATCAACAGCCATGTTACTTTAAAAAATATCACTTTTATTTACCAAAATATGGGTTCTTCATGGTCAAATACATTTTTAGCGTGAAGCCTAATATTTGCTATGGTTCCTGTGTCAGATTTTTGATGGAGTCTGGTGTACCCAATGCAATATTCTTTTAACACTTACAGCTGTGGCACTCTTTTTAGATAAAATATAGGAGAAAAGGTCCCCTTTATGAGTCTCTCCCGATAAAACATTGCTAAATGTTGCCCCTCCATGAGGTTACACCAATTCATGCATATGTCACCTCATCCTTGCTAGCCGGTCAGGAGTAAATAGATAGAAGACTTGGCCATATTGTTAAACGTTGGGAGGAAGTTCTTGGGTCTATTAAATATGCCATCACCTTGGCATGTGTGATAGGACAGTCTAAAATTTTCACTGTCCTCCATGTTGTATGTTTTTATGTGTACATGTTATTTAAATAGTGTAGAAGCAGATAGACCAGCTGTGCTGTTTAATGGACATTTTCAAAGACTCATCTTAAGTATACTGCACATTTGTAGAACATAAACATAACAAATACCAATTACCTTGCTTAAAACATGTTTATAACCCAATAAGGTAAGGAGTTCTGGCTGTTTCAGTATTATAGGTCTAATCAAAAAGGTCAGCTCCCCAGCCTTGTCTATGAGACTCATTGCAGAATTTGACCAACGTAGCTTGACAACAACAGAAATAGAAGCTCCTGGATCCTAGCTGAACATTAAGGTCCCGGGCAGCGGAGACAGGCGACAAGGTTACTACAGAGGGATCCCTGTCTGCTGTTCTCCGGAGACATTCGCCGGGTTGGTGCTGAATCTATCTACGCCGCCCAGGACTTTAACGTTACAGCTCTGATCTTTACCTACGTTTTCCGATTTACCCAGACTTTGGTAGGATCGCTCTGTTTTCACTGTGAAATGTATCTCTGTTATTTAATAAAATTGTTTATTACATATATCCCTATTTTTGCTATTCTTACATGGATACCTACAATGGAGCAACAATGTTGAAGAATATTTAATTACACACCAGCCAGATGGACATTGTATGAACTTTGTACATACTATCGTGTTTATATATTTATCTATGATAAATAGTTTTTACTAGCTAAGTCCTTCACACTCAGCGCTGTTTCAGATTTTCCACTACATAAGTGCATTATCTGACTTTTCTCCATTGACAGAACAATACCAGTGACATTGGACCGGATCCATATTCCAGATGTAGACCTCTGTTGCACTACACCACATGCAGGAATGTAGGCTCTCCCCATCTCTGTGCATGCGGAACACTGAATAATGCACAAGGGCTTAGCCAATAATTTACTGTATTGGTGCAAATACCTATGACCACCTGCCATGCTTATCTTGCATGCACATTGAGTGGAATGCACAGTACCAACTCACAGCTGACTTACTTACGTACTAAGTCAGCTAGTTATCTTAAAGCTGGACCCGGCCTAATATCCCTATACTCCATTACAGCCATTACAGGTCCCTCATCACAAACATCTTATGGATCTAGCTATCAATTCAGATCAATTAAAACCATTTTAAACACACAGCGCTACTGTTTTCTTTCTTTCTATATAACAAGGTTTTTGTTAACTATAAATATGTATATAAAATATTTGCACAAAAAAAGGTATATAGGTTTTACTACAGCATCCCTCTGAGGTGCACGATGTGAACCGTGTGTTTAATAGAAATCCAATGTTGGAATTAGACCTCACTTACAAGTTCCTTGCTTTTCATGCACTCCATCACAATCTGGAAGAGATGGACGGCTTCAGGCTGGCTAAAGTTAAAAGTCTTTTTTATAGTTGATATGATTTCTGTCTCTGCACCTTCTGGTAGATTCCTAAAGCCAAAGAGCAAGGTCATAACACTGAAATGTGGGTAAAACGGGCATGAACAAGACTTATGAGAATCCTTGAGAAACCCTACCCTCCTTCTTCTGTTTGCTTGTGCACATAAGCCAATATGTCAGCAGCTCTGCCAGTTCCCTCGCAGACAACAACTGGGACAGGAGGACTTTCCTGCAGATAATCCAAGACCGTGAGGATGACATTTGGACCACCTTCAAATATCAGCGCCACTACTGGCACTCCCTGGCCAATGCCTGAACAAACAGAAAATCAAAAGTTAACATCTGTTAAATGTCAAAGAAAAACAGTAATAAAGCAATATAACGTAAACGTACGGGCATGAATGCGCTGTAGGTTGATTGTTTTCTCTAACTCCCTTCTTAAACTCACTTCTGCGCCATATTTTCCGACTGTACCATCATCCACCAAGATGAAATGTGAATGCAGATTATTGAGAACATTGAGTTTACTGAGTGGGTTCAGCAAGGTTTGATATGGAGCAATAACCTAACAGCAGGAGGGAGAGGGAAAGTCATCATGTTTAAACTGTTGAAAGCATTGCAAGTAAACCAATGAGACAGACTACTCACATCTCTTCCAACCAGGTCATTCCGATTTTCAATGACACCCCAGGGTGCTATGCCAATAGTGCAAATCTTTCGGGATGATCTGGAAGCATGCTCTTTGAGGGCATCCCCAACATGTTTGGCAACACCTGTTTCCAGAAATTATGACATTTATTAGGAGAATGACGGCAAAACAAACAAAACAAATTTGAGACCAGGCCAAATACTACCATGCTGTTTCTACTGCCAGTACCAAAGAATACTAGCATACACTTCTGCTATAAACACTAAGGACCTGATTCACAATTAAGAATCCGCAGCTTTTTAGGTGCTTATATTTAAGAGGGGGATATACTGCGCAGGGGTAACTTAATGTACGCAATTTACGTTGGACTTAAAAGAGGAATGCTGTGAATCACCATTACGAACCTATTTCTTCAAAGTTAATAGTGACTTAAGAATGAAGGTGCGTGCCGGGAAAAATAAAAACAAAGATAAGACGATTGGGTGGAGGGAGCCATTTAAATGGGAAAATCTGGGCGCAGTTAGACAAAAACGTTCTTATTTAGCTGCCATACGCACACAACTACAAACCCAAAGATAAGGTAGCGCCATAGCATTCGTAAGTCAGTTAAGAAGCTAAAAACCAAAGGCGTGTCAGGGGAGTCAGCACGCTACTTTCTGTGTATAATTGAAAACCTAAAGCATTCTTAATTATACACAAAATGTAGCACAGAGGCATAATTCAAATGAATTTAGCTTTGTAAAAATAAATCATAAAAATCTACTTCGATAAAATTTATTATGGTAAACTATGAAGCTTTATAAAGTATAGAACACCAATTGTGATAAGGTTTTTATGATCTCCCTTCCCAATATGGCCACTGCACACTTTTCAAATGGCAGATCTCCTGAGTACACATATAACAAAAGGATAGGGACTCACCTACAGGAGGTGCCTTGACGCTGGGCAGGTGAGCTTAACCCAGTATAGCTATATTGTGAGCTAAACCTCCTTTTTTACGTATGTACAGACATATAGTGTTACATAATGTTTGTTTGGAGCTCCGGACCTGTATTTTGTTCCTTGTAGGTTTTATGGTCTTGAAAATACAAAGAATGAATGGTGAATTTACCTGCATTTACTCCTCCGGTGACGATCCAAGCTCCAGTTGTTACTGCAGCTTTGATGAGGCCTTTACCAATTAATTGTTTAACACGAGGATGAAGTTCAAATTTCTGCATTCCTCCATGCACGGAAATCACGAGTTTGGGCAGTTCCATCTGCCATTCTTTAAGCATAAGCTGCAAAATGGTTTCTGGCTTGGTGTCATAGGATAACCGAACATACTGAAACAAGAAACCTTTCATTATTATTGAAGAATTAACTAGATGTGTATATTATTATACATACACACTGTATAAAAAAAGAAATGAATTACTAAAATTCAGTCATTTGCATACACTCTTTTAAAATCAGTGTGTTTTGGTCTGCATGCAAGAGACTTGCAGGAAGGAGGTTCATTCATTCTTCCCATACCAGTTTTTGTAGTGCAAACCTTGAAATACTTTTTAGCTCATAACTATATATTACGCATTCAAATATATTTATAGAAATAAAAAATAGAGATAAGAAATGCTTTACCTTTGCTCTGTAGGAATGTGATCCTCCCTGAAAATTTATAACCCCATATGAATCTGTTGGACTCTCTTCTGTGTGTTTTTCTACGGACCATTGCTCTTGCTCTTCTGAGAGATTTTCACCTAGTTTCACATCGGAGTACTTCATTGCAAGACTGGCGGTGAAGCAGGCATGCTGCCTGACAAGTCGGCCGCAGCAGCATCTACACACAAAAAGGTTAAAAAGGCTGTAAGTTGAAAGTTTATGTTTGTCACAGCCAAGAAGTAAAAGAGCATTGCATTTGGCTCACTTTCCCGATTTTATTTCAACAAGCTTTCTTACTACTGGAAGGTAGAAGACTGCAGTTACTCAACAACTATGGTGTCAGAATTTTTAGATTTTCTGCTAAAATCCACTATGGCAGCTATAAAACCTTAATAGAGAAGTATGGTGCCAAGTTCTGCAGACACTGGCCTTTAATAGCAAATTGATATAGCTGCTAAGTTATAACTGGGGAAAAAAATGGTATAAAGTACACACCTCACAAGTTGTTGGCAAATCTGGCATCCTGGAAGGCATCTGTGGGGAAAACAGACAAACTGATTAATATGCCATATTTTTAACTCTTGAACAATAAGGATATTTCAGTGGTCTACCACTTCCAAATACACTATCAGACAATGATTTTGTCACAGGGCTCCTTATGTGTTATTATATAGGTACTCTTTAAGTTGACTTCAGCAATGGTCATGGATATTTTTTTTTTTACACTACCTATAAGAGCAGATATTGCAACACATGACCTGTTTATATAGCATTTAGGAAGGCCTTTATTAGGCGCCCCTGGCGACTAGGTAAGGTAGTTTGGCAAACCCTATTTTTAGTAAATTTAGCCCATAGTGACTTTAAGGATGTGTTTGCCCTTGAAGATGGTCTAGGCCTTTACCATGATGTTAAGTATGTCATGAAAGCACTTGGTCACGAGTACAAAACAGAAGATTGGCATCTATTCATTGATTCCTCTATAGCAAGCTTGAAAGCCACGCTACACCACAGCAGGCACAAGTCACCCTTAATACTACTAGCTTCTGCTGCTATGAAGAAAAGACACAGGAGCATGAAACTCCTGCTGCATAAAATCAAATATGAAGGTCTGCCGTGACCTCAAACTCTTGCTGGGACTACAATACTGTTTCACTGCAAATTTTTGTGTAAGTGGGACAACAGAGACTGTAAAAATCATTATGTTCCAAAGCAGTGGCCAAAGTGAACTTCACTAACACTGGGAGTGAAGAACGTTGTTAGTGCCCCACTTGTTCAACTTGAAAAAGGCTATCTGTTAGCTCCATACACAGATGGGTCTTTTAAAGAACTTTATAAGACGTCGATCAAAAAGGGTTTGCATTTGCACACTTAAGGAAATCAGTGAGGATCAGTGAGGTCAAGCTCAAGGGGGGATTTTGTAGGTCCTCATATAAGAGAAATGATGCTCGATGGGAGCTTCAATGATCAGCTTAATTCTTATGAAAAGCTACATGGTAGAGCATGTGCCACAACTGCTTAGTGAACCATAAAGCAGACAACAACAAAGACATGATGGACAATCTCTTAAAAGCCTACAAGACCATTGGGTGCTACAGGTCTCTAAAGGTCCACTTCTTGGACTCAAAATTGGGTTTCTTCCCAAATCAATCTTGGGGCACACAGTGATAAACATTGTAAACGGTTCCACAAAGACATTCCCATAATCAAAAAGCGTTATCAGGGCAAGTGGAGGCCAAGTATGCTGATTGACTACCGTTGAACACTTAAAAGGGATGCTCCTAAGGCAAATCATAGCAGAAAATACTACATTTTAAAAGGAGTTAATTGTTTACCATGACTGTTATGAATAAACCTAATGCAGTAAACTTTAATTGGGTCTCTCTCTAAATATTTACATGATAAGAGTCATTCTAAAACACGAAGAAATAAAACACTACGCAATGTTCTCATGACAAAATATTAAGATTTTGTTCACCAGTGTAATCAAAACCATTGCACTTATTTCACTGGTTACTACACACATTTGATTCTCTCATCACACAGTAGCCAAGTTTCTGTTTCCATAAACGTGTAGAAAAAGGGTTGTAAAATAAATCAGAATTATACCTCAAGTGCCAGGGAAGGTCAACACCTTTCACAATCACTCATTTGCAAGTTTTCCACTATATCTGTGATTAGGCCAGTAAGATAAAGTGTCCAAGATAAGAATAAGTGCACAAAAAAGTTACAAGAGAATAGGAGTGTAAAGCTACATACAAAATGTTCTATTTGAAAATATATGAGTGTGACTCAGGTTTATATACAGATGTACAACACATCTGAAATCTTAACAATACGTCTGCTATAGCAATTTCTTGCTCGTCTTTCTGTTAAGCAAATTCCTTGCAGCAGCTTTATTGCAATTCACTGGTCTCTGCTTTTGTGCATGTACACTTGGAAGTTAACAGATAACATTGTGTACATCACAATAGGAAATATAAGAAAGGGATGGGGTGTCGAATTTGCAAGGAATAAGTTCAACATGGATGGATAGATGGATTTAACACCGCTTTATATGCAGTAACTCAATTCAATCTGTAGTGCATTTCAAGCGTGTTCAATAATACTTCAGAAAGGATAAATATTGGTTATAATTACTATTGTACTAAAAGCAGCATTTAAACATAAACCAATACAAATGTTGGCAAAGTACCTCACATACATTAAATCACATATACCTGTGTGGGTCCTTTGAACTTGGAATTATGTAGATACATTCTCTCTTGGTGAAAGTGTTGTCGATCCAAGATTTCTGGGACTAAAATAAATAAATAAAATTTCTTGTTTACATGTAAGCCTGTAAATAGCGTTGATTAGGTAGGAAAACAATGACAAATATGAAAATATGTTTTAAACATATGAATTTCTATTAGCGGTTTTACAAATATTACCAGTACAATTGTGTCATGCTTGTTACACATTTTTCAAGCTCCGTACAAAACGGAGGAATTGTGAAAGGGGTACATATTACCTGATGATCAGACTGAGCTCCTGGGCGCATACAGGCTATATTAGTATTATTATTCATTTATAAGATACCAACCACCAAGAGCTTGCAGCACCATAATGTACAGACAGACATAACAGAGGGAGCATGACTGGAGATGAGGGAGGAGATATGGGGAACAGTAGGGATAAGGAGCTTAAAAGGAACCCTGAAGCAAAGGTAAAACCACAGTAACGCCTCACAGAGAGGGGCTTCAAAGGACTTTTAGAGAGAGGGAGAGTTGGCTCGCTGCAACACTAAGACTGCAAGAGTCAGGTGAAGATGGAAGAGAGCATTGCAATAGTCAATGTGGGAGACCACTGGGGAAATGATGATGGTTTTGGTGGCAATAACTGTGAGGAAAATTCAGATTCTTGCATTATTACTATGTATAGTGTGTGCACCGCTTATAGTTATAGTTCTGTTTGTATGCCTGGGAACTTTATGGGAAACTGCAACAAAATAGGCAAATATTTTGTAAACATATATTCAGCTTATAACATACAAAATAAACCATTTTGATTACATCTTGAATATACATTTAAACAGATTCAGCAACAACTACTTTGTTACAAATTATATATTATAAAAAAAATATATTGAGAATGTAAATTAACACAAGAAATAAAAACAAAACATGCATACTTTTTATGTGGATAAACTGTGGCTGCTTACAACTTCAAGTAACAAAAACAACATCAAATATGCTACATAAATATTGAGTACCAAATACAGGTGTTATTAAAAGTAGTAAGTGGTAATTTTTAATCTATATGATTAAATTAATGCCATTTTCTGTAAAATTATAACGTTGAATCTTTCTTAAAGGCGTTTATAACCACTTAGACATCCTAATTTGACACCATGGACATATACTTAAAGTTCATGAAAGAAAAAATTAAATGTTCAAGAATTATGCGTGATTACCAGACAGAAAACCACAATAAAATGTGCTGAAAACACAGTTCTGGAAATTATACTGTATAACATTCTCTTACATCTGGAAATCGGAAAGCTTGCTATGAACAAACACTACATTAGACCAAATATCTAGCGAAATAAAACACCAGTTATCCTTTCTAAAGATTATATATAAACAAGGAGCAAAGTAATGTTCTTTTGTTGTAGCTTCAACTGCATTGCAAACTACATTATTGCAGATATGGAAATTTGATAAAAGGAATAACAAAATAAAATTGTAATTAAGTGCTCAATGAGACCTAACACCAGAAAGGAAAACAACCTGCCATGTTTTATTCTGGAAAAACCATATTTAATGTGGATATTTTTACGCCATATATATAATTTTATTTAAAATTCTAATTCAAACTCTTAGGGTGTGTAGAAATAAATAGTTCTTAAAGAATGTACTGCGTCTGACAATCAGCAAGGCAGAATTAGCAAGACAAGGAAAGCAACCACTTTGTGTTTTTAAATTGAGAGCTCACCCCCAGCAAAGGAGCCTTGCAAGTGGCTGGTGGCTTATCATATATTTGCAAATGTATGTAACAAATTCTGTGACTCATTTTAAAGATAGAATGTTATGGCTTGTTGCTGGTTAATTGCATTGCAAGAGTTCTGGGGTGACTTTTTTGTGTCTGTGTAAACTCCCCATACCTCGCAGCACCTCTATAT
>WWET01001577.1:138717-166711 GCA_011038615.1 Limnodynastes dumerilii | reverse complement strand
CGGACGTATTTTGTCAAGATACGCTTCCCAAACCCTACCTTAACTTTTTCACACGTAACTGCTGTCATACGCACGCTTACGTATGGGCTGAACGAATTTACGCAGCTAAGCACGCCCATACTGTACACTTTAAATACCACCCCCTGCCTACTTCACGTATTTCAGATGAATTTTCGAGTAACGTAAATTTGGCACGCCCACACGTAAGTATTTACGTGACACATACGTGAATGGCCCATACGTTCACAATTACGCTACGTGAATGTGCGTATTTTCTATGGTGCGCATGCGTAGTGCGTTCTAAACTGCGAATTTACGTTTCCGCCACGCGTAAATTCACTCCGATGCGTAGTTCTGGATCAGGCCCATTGCCACAAAGAAAGAAAAACTTTTTGTAATAAAGAGAAAACTAAAGAATACAAAATAAAACATCTCATGAATTGTATGTCTACATATGTGGTATATCAGATAGAATGTAGCTGCGGGTTATTTTACATCGGAAAAACCAAAAGAATGTTAAAAACTAGAATACTAGAGCACTTGTGCAATATTAAGCACAACTGCACTAACCACAGTTTACCTAGGCACTTTACCCAATATCATGGGTCTAATATTGAATCATTAAAAATTAATGCCATTGAATGGGTACCACAAGACGTAAGAGGCGGTGACAGGGAAATAAAATTCCTCCAAAGAGAAACTTTTTGGATTGTCACTTTAAATACCCTGGCCCCCTGCGGATTAAACGAGGGGTTTGAAATTACTCCTTTCCTTTAGTTTCCGAATTGTTTTAATTAGTATATTCTTAAAATCTTTTAATGTTTATAAGTATTTATTAATTTTTGATTTATTGTAAGCCTAAACTGTTGCTAAATTATTTATCTGCTCAGAAATAACTAAGAAATTTAAGATCAGTATTAGCTGTGATCTTCATCGTTGAATGTTGTTACTAATTGTTATTAAGTTGTTATTATCTGCCTTATCTATCTGGTATTTGCTGTAATGAATATACAGTATATGGACAGCAACAATGTTGTTATTTTAACTGCACTATTTGTAATTATATGCATGTTGAGTTTTTTTTAAATATACCAGCGCTATATAAGGCTTGCCAAAGGTAGCTACCTCACTCCCTGATGAAGTCACGAAGTGATGAAACGCGTCGGGAAGGAGCTACCTGTGACACACCTTGATCCACCTACCTCACGTTGAGCGATTGCGGTGAACCGTCTCCATGTTCCAGGACGCTGGTAATTAGGAGCCCGATTGCTGTGGATTTGTATTTAATGCCTTCTAACAAGACGAATATCTGGTACGCTTGTGTCTAGAGCGCCATTAATAATTAATTAATTAATAAAAGAAGTTATTGCACCACGAAGGTGCCCCCTCTTATTTGTTTTCCATATATATGTATATGTATATATATATATATATATATATATACATTATCCTTTATTAGTTCATTTATCATTAACCCATCCCATGCTTTCCTCTCCTACCCTCCATCCAGCCTAATTGCCTCTTTCTGTGTGTCCAATTAGCCTTATTGCTCTTTCCTTCTGTGCCCAGTCACCCTTATATTTACCTCCGTCCAACCAGATTATACTTTATTAGTTCATTTACCATTATATTAACCCATGCGTACCTCTCCTACCCTCCATCCAGCCTAATTGCCTCTTTCTGTGTGTCCAATTAGCCTTATTGCTCTTTCCTTCTGTGCCCAGTCACCCTTATATTTACCTCCTGTTTGTCCAACCAGCTTTATTGCCCCTCCTTCTGTGTCCAGTCAGTTTTATACCCCCTCTTTCTGCGTTTTCAACCAACTTTATTGCCCCTTCCTTCTGTGTCCAACCAGTCTTATTGCCCTCTCTTTGTATCCAGTCAATCGTATTGCCCCCCATCCTTACTGCCTCTCCTTCTGTGTTGATTAAGCCTTAATGCCCCCTCCTTCTGTGTCCAGACAATTTTATGGCCCCCTCTTTATTTGTGTCCAGACAGCCTTATTGAGCCCTTCCGTCTATTTGTCCAACAACCTTTGTGCCCCTTCTTTCTGTGTCCATTTACCCTTATTGCCCCCCTCTTGGTGATCATTCAGCCTTATTGCCCCTTTAAAAAAACTTACCTTTGCTGCCTCTCCTCTGGCTCTGTTCTCCACGGCGCGTGCTCTGCAGAACTATGACGCTCACATGACCTTAGGTCACGTGGCGTCTCCTGTAGGGAGCAGGAGCACTATGTGAAGGCTCCGCCCCCTTGCTCCCCCCCAGCCTGTTCATACCGTTACAGTGTAAGAGCATGGATGTCAGTGATTGACATCCTCCTCTTAAGCACAGTATTGCAGCTGCCGGAATATGACGGTGGCTGTGATACACTGTGCTTAAGAGGAGGATGTCAATCACTGACATCCATCCTCTTGCACTTCACTTTGTGGGGGCCCTTTGTGTGTGTGGGCCCCGGGACGACCGCCCCGATCACCCCCTGGTTAATCCGGCCCTGGATGTAAGAACAGGTCAAGCACCGACCCCTGCTGCATCAAAAGCATCCTTTTTGTGGGGTCCCTAGAAGAGCGTTAGTCTCATTGGTCTGGAAATTCGATTTATCTTCCCCAGGTTTGAAAAAGCTGGGGGCTAGTAAATTCTTTAGATTATCCACTCTTCTGAACACCACTTTAGGTGCTCTGGGGATGCTGGATTTTAAAATCAGATCAAAACCCAAGATGTGATAGTTCTTTTTAATTACCTTGGTAATTTTATCTGCTGAATTATTATACTTGGTAACAAAAATTAAACTCTTATTTTCAAATTGTTTTTTTGTGCATTTGTTAATATTCGTATGGTTCTTAGTTTTATATTCAAGAAGATCTTCCCTTTTAAGGGTAACTGTATCCGTGAGGGCCTGTTTTAGAAGGGAGTCTGGATATTCTCTTTCTCTCTGAAGGCTTGAGATAGAGACTCAGCCTGGGGCAGAAAGCTGTCCAGAGTTGAGCAGTTCCTCCTCAATCGTCTATATTGCCCCTTGGGTATATTTTCAATCCAATGTTTCTTATGATTGGAAGAGAAACGGATAAAATTATTAACATCTACCGGTTTAATATATGTAGAAGTCATGATTTTACCATCTATGATCTTAAGGGAAACATCAAGAAACTCCACCTCTGTGGGGTGATTGGTATGTGTAAAAGTAAGCTTAAAGTCATTTGAATTGAGACTGTTAACAAATTGAGTAATAGCTTCCAAAGGACCGTCTCAAATAAAAAACAGGTTGTCAATATAACACCTGTACAGAACCAGGTTTGCGCCCATCTCGCTCCCCCACACATGGGTATCTTCAAAAGCTCCCAAGTATAGGTTCGCGAAACTAGGCGCAAACTTGGTTCCCATTGCTGTACCAAGGATTTGTAAATAAAAAACGTTTGAAAATAAGAAAAAATTGTGTGATAGAATGAATAAAATTAAATCCAGAATTAAACGCTGGTGTGTCGCAGAGAGCCCACTGTCCTTCTGTAACCGTGCAGCCACCACATCCACACCCGCCGAATGGGGGATGTGGGTGTAGAGGGCCTGCACGTCACAAGTTAAAAAGGAATATGAGGACTTCCACTCTATCCCCTTAAGGCATCTGAGCAAGTCGGTGGTATCTTTAAGGTGGGCTCTCTGCAACACAACCAGCGGCTGTAATTGATGATCCACATAGAAAGATAAATTTGATGTGACTGAACCTATACCGGAAATGATGGGACGGATAGAATGTGGGAATTACCGGATGCTGTTGAAATAAAAGTTTGGGGTCACCCAGACAATTTCGTGTTTTACATGAAAACTGATTTAGATTTATCAAATGAGTTGCAAAATGAATAGAACATATAGTCAAGACACTGTCAAGGTTAGAAATAATGATTTTTATTTGAAATCATTTTGTCCTTCAAACTTTGCTTTAGTCAAAAATGCTCCTTTTCCAGCAATTACGGCATTACAGACCTTTGGCATTCTAGCTGGTAATTTGTTGAGGTAATCTGAAGAAATTTCACCCCACGCTTCCTGAAGCACCTCCCACAAGTTGGATTGGCTTGATGGGCACTTCTTGCATACCATACAGTCAAGCTGCTCCCACAACAGCTCAATGGGGTTGAGATCTGGTGACTGCGCTGGCCACTCCCTTACAGACAGAATACAAGCTGCCTGCTTCTACCCTAAATAGTTCTTGCATCATTTGGAGGTGTGCTTTGGGTCATTGTCCTGTTGGAGGATGAAATTGGCTCCAATCAAGTGCTGTCCACAGGGTATGGCATGGCGTTGCAAAATGGAGTGATAGCTTTCCTTATTCAAAATCCCTTTTACCGTGTACAAATCTCCCACTTTACCAGCACCAAAGCAGCCCCAGACCATCACATTACCTCCACCATGCTTGACATATGGGGTCAGGCACTCTTCCAGCATCTTTTCATTTGTTCTGCGTCTCATAAATGTTCTACTGTGTGATCCAAACACCTCAAACTTCAATCTGTCTGTCCATAACACTTTTTTTCAATCTTCCTCTGTCCAATGTGTTCTTTTGCCCATATTAATCTTTTCCTTTTATTGGCCAGTCTCAGATATGGCTTTTTCTTTGCCACTCTGCCTAGAAGGCCAGCATCCCGGAGTCGCCTCTTCACTGATGTTGACACTGGCATTTTGTGGGTACCATTTAATGAAGCTGCCAGTTGAGGACCTGTGAGGTGTCTATTTCTTAAACTAGAGACTCTAATGTACTTGTCTTCTTGCTCAGTTGTGCACCGGGGCCTCCCACTTCTCTTTCTACTCTGGTTAGAGCCTGTTTGCGCTGTTCTCTGAAGGAAGTAGTACACACTATTGTAGGAAATGTTCAGTTTCTTGGCAATTTCTCGCCTTCATTTCTAAGCAGAAAAATAAACAGTCGAGTTGCACATGAAAGTTCTCTTTTTCTGGCGATTTTGAGAGTATAATCAAACCCACAAATGCGATGCTCCAGATACTCAACTAGCTCAAAGGAAGCCCAATTTTATAGTTTCTCTAATGAGCAAACCCGTTTTCAGCTGTGCTAACATAATTGCACAAGTGTTTTCAAGATTTTTCTAATCATCCATTAGTCTTCTAACGCGATTAGCAAACACAATGTACCATTAGAACACTGGAGTGATGGTTGCTGGAAATGGGCCTCTATACTATACACACAATATATGCCACTCAGGCTCCTTATACCAAATAAGGTTGCTGTGGTGTGCACAGGAATCATGAAATAATAAACTGCATATAGCAAGTGTAATTCACAGACCACCAAGACAGGTATTAGTGCTTAATCCAGTTTAAGCCAACATTTCAGAGGGCATCTGCCTCTTTCATCAGGGACATACTTACTTCCGGCAGTAATGCCAGATACAGGTACCTATGATCGGATCAGAAGGAGATCGCTGCCAATAAGGACCTGGAAACCTTTCCTACTAACTGTGAGCTAATAACTAAAGTTCTCTTGATCCCAGTGTGTAATTTTCAGAGACCAGTTACCCCATTATGTGTGAGCTGGAACATTAGCTATCACTTCCACTGTTAATTACTAATTATTTTTTTTTACTGAAAATACCAAGTACGTTATATTTCTCTGTCTTGCTAAAAGAACGGCCTGAATTTCTCTCATGATTTACAGTTTGGATAATATTTTATTGATTGAGCTGGTTTGAAAAAACGAACCTTGTTTATTTAATAGGAGCAATATTCATTGTCTCATTGTTATATATTCCATTGTTATTCCCTATTACTTTATACCTTCAGCGCTATTACTACAGAATTTTTGTGCATATTGTTGGAAGTTGTGGATACCTCTGGTCTGGGGTATAAGCTACATAGAAGGTTTTTGTATATTTTTGCACTTATCCCCTTTCGTTTGTGTTATATTAACCAGTAACAGACTATACAATGCTATCTGTAAAATTAAACGCAGAAACGTCTGTTACACATATTTGCATTTACCTATAAATTGATTGAGCAACTTCTATTTTGTGTGTAATTTGTAGATGCACAAACATTGTCAGATCCAAACAAGCAACTCTGAGTAGGACGCAGATAAAATGGCAGAACCATAGTTAGAAATTTTAGCACCTGTGGCAAAAAGGAAAAATGGTGCTCTCTACATTGAGTTAGTAATCAGTTTAACCTTAAAAATTATCTTAAACCCCTTTCACATCACTGTATCCAGGTCTTTGGTCAAATACCCGGGTCTTGGCAAAAACCAGGTGGTGATGAGAAACGTCCTATTGTTGGCGAGCCAGGTCAAAGAAGGATTTTCCCGTGTCAGTGTGAAAGGTCCCGTGTTGTTTTTCAACATGGGTCCTTCACAAAAACACCTGATTGGATAGATTTGTTTACTATTGCTATGGTAATAGTAAACAAATCTCTTTGCTGGCAGCCTTGCTCTGTAAAAAAGGCAAGCGGCAGCTTTGGAGTACTCCTAGTACTCCTTTCTGGTCCTTAACTGGACCAGAAAGGAGACAGACAACTACTAAATTCATAGTGGCAAATAGCAGAATTGCAGGTGGACCAGAAAGGAGACAGACAACTACTACTACTCCTTTCTGGTCCTCCTGCAGTTCCACTATTCACCGCTAAGTATTTAATAGTTGACAGTCTCCTTTCTGGTCCATTTTTTTTTTCTCGCGAGACAGACAACTACTAAATTCATAGTGGCAAATAGCAGAATTGCAGGTGGACCAGAAAGGAGACAGACAACTACTACTACTCCTTTCTGGTCCTCCTGCAGTTCCACTATTCGCCGGTAAGTATTTAATAGTTGACAGTCTCCTTTCTGGTCCATTTTTTTTCCCTCGTGTGAGTAAAAAAACAACAACAATTCACCTTGCAATAACCTGGTTTAGAAAAACCAGAGTTATTGCTTTTGATGATGTGAAAGTGGTTACTAATACCCAAGTTCGTCTTTGTGCCCTGGGCAACCGCCCCTATTGCACACCCCTAGTTACTGCCCTGTAAAAGGGCAAACGTCACCCACACTGTAAGAGCCGTATGGGCAGATGCTGTGGCTGCCTCTTCCAATTTTCTTTGTATGTAAATGTTTTTTTTTTTTATATTTGCAGCATTAAAGACTAATTGAAATACTTTTTTTAAAAAAATCAGTTACATCAGTGACAAAGCATAGTATCAGTATTCCGTTGCTATGCCGGCATTAAAAAAATAAATAAAATGTGCCAATATGCAGATCACACCCATCTTTGTGTGCGCTCCCATTCTGGGCATGCGCAGTGTGAATTCCCTCTGCTTCCCATGAAAAATATGCGGAAGCTCAGCTCTGAATCAGCTCTATATCTCCTAGAAATTCATTCTATTCTCTGCAACGTGCTTCTGGTACGTTACATCAAGTCACACAAAGCTACATTATGTATTTTATCCTGTAATCATAACCCATAAAGGTGAGGAAAAATATGCAATCTATGCAATTCAACTGAATGCAAAGCCCGTGTTATTTTGATTGCGAAGTTAATTGCGTGAATTTATATAGCAGATTTTTACACGCACCTCATAGAGATGCGTATTAAAATCCAGGAATTATGGCTACTGTAATAGCCGGTTATAAGCGCAATTTGCATTGCAACCAAAATAATGCGGGTTTCGCGTTTAATGGAATTGGGCCCTCCCACTACCATAACAGTTAGGAATAAGCAACCTTCATACCTAATTCCATCATTGCAGATAACTGAATCTACCCCTTAATATCCTTTGTAATTATTTTTGTTACCCCTTGCATCTTTTTATTGTAACCATTTGTTTGCTAGTTATAAAATACAACAGTTAGAAATGAGGCATTAAATATTTTTTATTCCATACTTTAAAAACTGTTTCTACCTTAAGACTATTCATCATTCACTCATTGGGCCTGATCCAGAGCTACACTGGCCCGCTGGCCGTAAGTACGGCCAGCGTAGCTCTGGAGCACACCCCCGACACTCCCCCTTGCTGAAGGCTACCTTAACATGAGCCGGCGTAACAGTAGGTAATAACCTGCCCTCCCTCCCTCATTAACTTACCTTCCCTCACCTTCCTTCCGTAACTACGCAACAGTTAGGGACGCCCAATCCTAAGGATCGGGTTTCCATAACTACGCCGGCCAACATCTGCCCAGCGCATGCGCAGAACGGCAGAAATGCCGTCCTACGCATATGGCCGCCGTAACTTGTGAGATGGCCGTAGGTCTGGATCAGGCCCAATGTCTCTTGCTCGGTGCTGGTGGAGTGGCACTCGGTGCAGGAGTGGAACACATAGCAGCTGTAGCGTGGTTAGGGAAGGCGCTGTTAGTGTCATGATTCTACACATGCTATAATCACTACTATAATTATCCTTCCCCATCCTCCCAGCGAGCTTCAAGGGAATGAAACTAAAAGACGTCAAATAAAAACAGGACTGCTGGTTTTTCCATGGCTGTCACTGTTACTGACATCACAAAAGGGAATCTTCCACTGGAAAAACGCATGCTCTTAATTTAAGGCTTTGGACAGATGCAGAATGGGTATTTGCATTGAAGGCTTCCCAAGATGCGGACATCAAATAGTGAGTGTAAAAATATTTTTTATTATTTTATACACACGATACATTGCACACACTTCACTTTAATTAGGAGAGATGACCACCAAAGGTAAGTTCACTCATGTAGGGAACATTGTTAGTTAGGAAATATTTTTTTTTACATGCATACTTTATTTTAGCAATGTAGGGGTTAATGTATGTGTTGTGTTTTTTTTTTCTAGTTTTTTTTACACAGTACACGCAGCGCTGCATGGTTACAAGTTTGGCTACAAATCAGCTTTGCTGATCCTTGTAGTTCCATCAGTACAGCATGGCTAAGGCTTGCAGCCCTGCAGCACTTAGGTTTTACATAGACAAAAACACATGTCTGTTATACGGACATGTGTATTTGTCAGTCCCGATAGGCAAAAAAAATAGAATCGCACCTCTCTGGCTACGATTTTATTTTTTGTGATTTAAAGGCGATTTCACCGCGATTCGGTGAAATCGCCCTTAATGATTTTGAAAGTTTGTATGTTTATTATAAAAAAAAAATCGGGACCGTGATTAAAACACAAATCGTGTGATTTGGAGCTTAATGAATCCAGTTTGGCGATTTTTAAGCTCCAAATCATGCGATTTGAGGCGATTTAGGAGAAATCGTCTTTAATAAATGAGGCCCATAGAGAGAGATCCGTGCAAAACTGCTGCTCTCCCCCCTGGCCCTTCATTTACATGGCTAGCACCGCCTGTCTGGCAGTGTTTTAGGCATGCGGCCGGCCCCTTCAACTAAAGTTCTTCAGTGGACTTAAGGTACATAACATCTGACACTCGCATGCATTGATGTTACATGTCAAGAGGACTTATGCGTAAGTTCCCCTTACGGACTTATTTCTGAATTAGGGCCAATAATTAGGGCCAATAATTGTGCGATTCCCAAGTCCGTGTTTACTGGAATTCCGTGTGTAAAATCAACGTAGATTTCGTAAGTTTAGTTACTAGGCATGTGCAGTTCATCGGATCGTAAAAATACGCACGTAACTTCCCGAAAAAACGGATCTCTGAATACGGTCCCCTATATGTAGTGGCTCATTGTATTTCTAAATTCATGCAGTATGTGTTTATGTGTATTGTTAAATGTTATGAGAACCATTGCCAGGGCGCAGAGTCTATGTTATTAGGTGGTGTTCACCTGATGGTGGGGATGGAATTACCTGCATCCCAACAACAGGTCGCGACCCCCAGAACCGAACTCGTAGGAGAGAGGAAATAGGAAAAGAGAAGCAGGGGAGCAGAAAGCGGGAATAGAGTCAGAAGGAATTTGCTTGTGATGAACTACACAGAACACAGAACAAAGACTGTGGACTGAGGGGAATCACAAGGACAGACTGAACTGACTGGACTCACCAGGGAACACACTCACGCAATCACACAGCGGAACCCCTGAGGGGTAAAAAATACAAGCATACAGGAGAGAGCAAAGGTTAAACACAAGGAGGTGACACCAGGGAGAGAGAGAGAGGGATGGAGCACAAGAGGACAACAGCAAGGAACTGGGCTGGATAGGAGGGATACTCAAGAAAGCAAAGGCACCAAAAATGCAAAGAGAGCAAAGGAGAAAAGAGGGCAAGGGGACAGGAGCAACGAGAAAGCAAGGGACAAGGCAAGATAGAAATGGCAGAAAAGCTGGGGCACACGTGCAGGACGCTATAACCAGCAATGAAAGAAAGGAAGTGCTGTGTGACAGGTGAGAAAGATACCAGTCTGGAAGGGATATTTACCCTGCACGTAGTTCAGCTGAGTCTGTGTTACGTACACACAAGGGGCCAGATTCAGACCCCCTCACGATTTACGTACCTGCGAGCGTCTGCAATTACGCACGGAATAGGGGAGTGCACACCCCTGTCACGCCCCTCTTTTGGTAGTAGTTCTGGATACATGTGTCCAGAACCCTACCTTAACTCCTATACAAGCATCTGCGGGGATTCGGCATGCGTAAGTGAAGGGCCGACCCCTTCATTGGAACTTCATGCGCCAATGTTACTTGTCAGGGGACTTATGCTAATAACTTGCATAAGATCCCTGACTTTTTTAATTGTTGATCCAGCCCAAGGTGGCTGCAAAATCTGTCTGGGATCTGAAGCCTCATTTACTAAGGGGCGATTTAAATCGCCCCTTAAAATTGCCACACATCGATGGAGTCGAGGGGCAATTTTTTTCCCCAAGTCTCAGGATTTACCAACGCGAGGGAGAGAGCCAGAGGCACAGCTGCTGGGGAGAGAGCCTGACACCACCGACAGCAAAGGTAAGTTCAATGATGCATCCTCTGTATAAGACGCACCCGATTTTTAGACCAATTTTTTGTCTAAAAAAGGTGCGTCTTATACATGGGGAAATACGGTACTTAGGGACATGAGGGGGCATCTACTATTCTAAATAGGAACGGAAGACATCTTCTATTCTAAATAGGAACAGAGGACACATTTAATATTATACATAAGGACGGAGGACACATTTAATATTATAAATAGAGACAGAGGGCACATATTAGTTTTATTAGATTACCGATGCCATTTATTTTGATTTACACAGTAATGGAGGACAGTATAGTTGCGGCAGCATGCACTTAACCCTTGGCATGCTGTCGCTTAGGGTACTATAAGGCACAGCATGCCCTGCAATACATGGGCATGCTATGCCTTATAGTACTATATGCAAGCAGCATGCCAAGGGACAAGTGATTGCGGTGGCAGCCTTTTTTAGTATTTTTAACACATTTATAATTTTTTTGTGTGGTTTACTAAAGCAAATTGAGTGCCGATTTCTATTAAATGGACACTCACCCCCATCCAAATTAACTCAGGAGAGTTGACAGCAAATCTATGGTGATTTACTAAATCTCCCCTTTAGTAAATCCAGAGATTTGTATGTCACTCATGCAAAAAATTGCCAGAGCAATTTAAACACTGGAGATTTAAATCTCCACTCATCTCTGGCATTTTGGGGGCGATTTTGCTTCAGTAAATCTGAGACTTGCAAATCGCTGTTAAAGTAATTAAAACTTTGGCGATTCAAATCGCCCTTATTAAATGAGGCCCCTGGTCTTCACTAGAGCCCCTGATGGTGGGGATAGGCATATGTGGCAATCACTGAGCAGATCACGACCCCTGCAGGCAACTCCCAGAGTAGCAATGAAACAGAGCTGATGTAACTACACAAACAACTATGTATGGAGTAACAAACAAAGAGTTTGAGACAGAGCAGGCTGCCATTTTATCTGATCCGTCACTGTACTCTGCAGTTGTTGGATGTGAATTAGATTAATAGGAAGGAGACAGAGAAGACTGAGAAATAGATATTGTTGAGTGGCCACTAAGGACCAGAGAATAAATACATCAAACCATTGAAATGTGAGAATATTTCTAATCTGTCCTAGGGGTGGGGTTTCCAGGCACTTAGAATTTTCACCTCCCTACCCCCAACCCATGCATCCTTGTAAAACTGGGTGCACACTACAGTCTTTCAAACAATCAGATATTTTCTATTTACGTTTAGTAGATATTTAAGTGTCTGTATGAAAAGGAATAATGCTTTCCCTCCTTCCTCTAAATCAAGCCAACGTTAACATACCCGAAAATAGCACATTAAAAATACTACCTTGTCGAAATCACTGTTGCAAGTGCTATTAATATTAAGTAGCTCAAGTAATCCCCTTCAATTGTTAGGAGGACTTTTGAAAAATATTGTACAAGCTGCAAAGATAAAACATAACATTGATTCCCTATATTTGCAGTGCATATTCTTTTTTTACCTTATTGTGCTTATTGGACTGGATCCAGAATTCTCTTCTGCTGTGTTTGGAGTCATATCCCCCACCGTGGACTGGATTCAGACATACTATAACAATTTTTTAATAACCAATCAATCAATAATCAATAGGATCGAAAAATGTCCCCTTTTGGAAAGTGGCACATACTAGAATACCGTCCTGGTTAAAAAAAACAATGGCGGGGTATGATGTCTCACAGAGCAGAAACGTTCCACTCTTTGGAAGGAAGGAGGCATGTAAATAGTACAGTAAAGGCTGGCTTCATTCGGTGTGGATCAGTTCTCCTCTACCATTGTGCTGGAGCTCTGAGCACAGCAGTCTCTGGACCGGACCATATCCTAAGACTTCCTTCCCATGCTGTCCCTATGGAAAATGAGGGTGGCTTTAAGTCCGGATTGGGCATAAAGGACTAAACGTGCTTTTATTGTAAAGGTTGAATAGATCCCCCTCCCACCTAATGTACATGCTGTATGCCCTGTCCCACCCACTGTCGGAAAGTCTTCCAGCAGGAAAGTCTGGACTCTGAGAGCCAGATTTACTAAGCTGCGGATTTGGAAAAGTGGAGATGTTTCCTATAGCAACCAATCATATTCTAGCTCTCACTTTCTTTTTACATACTAGAGAATGTTTGCTAAAATCTGATTGGTTGCTAAGGACATCACCTTCACTTTTCCAAACACGCATCTTAGTAAATCTGATCTTGAGACATTCATGTACTGGAAGAATGCTGCACATACATATGTAGCCACGAAGCCTTGTATTTTCCACTCACAAAGGACCTAATTCACACTTAAGAATGCGATAGGATCCTAAATATACGCAACTAATAGCAAGGAAACTCCCTCAGCACGCCCTCGGTTTTCAGGTTCTAATGTGACTTACTTAAATGCCTCTCTCCACCCAAATCTTTGTATCTGCCATGTTCATTCTGCATGGAACGCCCATTTTTGCGTATGTTACTACGAACCTACAGATTTTAAGTTCGCAGTGTATAAGCACGGAATTTGCGAACTTAAGTCCAACGCAAATAGCATATAAATGTTACTACGCATGCGCACTGCATCCATTCTTAAATATACGCACCTAAAATCATAAGAATTCTTAAGTGTGACTCAGGTCCAAAGAGTCTAGATCTGGTCCAATATTATTTATTGGATGAACTGCCCCGCTGTAAGAAAAAAAAAAATAATTCAGTCTTCTGTGTTCTCTGTGCTTTTAGTTGATTCATTCTGTTGCAGTTTATATTTGGAATATGTTAGTCTAAGATGATTCTATCCCACAGTACTGCAGTATCCCACAGGGTCTCTCAAAATTTCTCCCTTGCCTTGTCTGTTCTCTATGACTACAGCCAACTTTCGCTGAGATTTCCTCAGTTTCTTCTAGAAGCCTTTGCGTGTAAAGCACACCACTGCTTTTTTCTACTTTCTGTTTTCCTTCTTTTGCTTTTTTTCTTCTTAGCTAAGAAGAGCTCCCTACAGGTATTTTCTATGAATAGCTATCTTTCTAATAAAGGGCCTGATCCAGACCTACACTCATGAAATGCTCATGTGCGTAGCGCATTTACGCCAGCGTACCTACGATGCACTTCCCTCAGCACTTCCCTTGGTTGTACTTCATTTAGTAAACCCTACCCTAACTTTTCTGATCATAACCGCGGGCATCCGTAAGCTCAGTGCGTAGTTACGACGCTTAGCACGCCCATACTGTACGATTTAAATGCCTCACCCCGCCCTCAGTGCGTATTTACGGGTTTCGTATGGCTGACACTCCCCCTCGAGCGTTGTTATGAAACTGGGATGGTCAAGGCCCATACACTCAGAATTTCTGAGTGTAACATCTGCCCCGCGCATGCGCAGTAAGTACAAATAGCCGTTTTTACGCTTATGACCATCGTAAAAATGCACACGAGCGTAGGTCTGGATTAGGCCCAAAGTGGCCAAAATCAAGTCACTTCAATCTTCTTTGCTGTGCAAGGAAGTTTACAACAGTTACATCCTGGCAGTGTTAGTAAGTATTAGATTCCAGGCTATTAGTGTTGGTGTCTTTTCATTTGTATTTGGGTTTTTTTTTTTGCTTCTTACAGAGTTTGTGCAGGTTGCAAGTCTCTGTCACTTGTTTCTGATAATAGCACAAGTGGGCGTTCAGTCTGCAGTTGATTTAATGTTTACCTGTCTGTTTCACAAGCTTTTACATATCTCACTCCTATGTCCCTGTGTTGCATTAGCTTGTTTTTCCCAGTCTGATTCAGGAAGTCCATGTTGTTAATGATTTGGTTTCTGGGTTGTCTTGTCAGTATTGTAGTATAATTGTTGCAGAACTTGGACCTTATTTGAAGCCTTTACATGGCTATCACACATTTTGGTATCTTGTCTCTTACTTTTCCATAGTCTTAGTCTTGCCTTTCAATCCTTCACTAGCAGTGTGGGTCCTCTCTCCTAGTGCCAATAGTGTTAGGGCTCTTCCCGCTACCTAAGGGCTGTGGAATGCAGGGTGATTTCTTCTTTGCAGCACTAGATACCAGCATAGTCTGGTGCCCAAAAAGAGCTGCAAAGGCAAGGTGACATTTTTAAAACCAAAAGGCCACCAAGCTCTGGCTCAAGGGCTCACTGGCACTCATTGTGAAGCAAATAAAAATGTAAATAAACATGCCACCACCATGCTTCACTGTAGGGATGGTATTGGCCTGGTGATGAGCGGTGCCTGGTTTCCTCCAAACATAACGCCTGGCATTCACGCCAAAGAGTTCAATCTTTGTCTCATCAGACCAGAGAATTTTGTTTCTCATGGTCAGAGAGTCCTTCAGGTGCATTTTGTCAAACTCCAGGCGGGTCGCCATGTACTATTTATTAAGGAGTGGCTTCCGTCTGGCCACTCTACCATACAGGCCTGATTGGTGGATTGCTGCAGAAATGGTTGTCCTTCTGTTCTCCTCTCTCCCCAGAGGAATGCTGTAGCTCTGACAGAGTGACCATTGGGTTCTTGATCACCTCCCTGACTAGGGCACTTCTCACCTGATCGCTCAGTTTAGATGACCGGCCAGCTCTAGGAAGAGTCCTGGTTGTTCCAAACTTCTTCCATTTACGGTGCTCATTGGGACCTTCAAAGCAGCAGATATTTTTCTGTACCCTTCCCCAGATTTGTGCTTCGAGTCAATCCTGTTTTGGAGGTCTACAGACAATTCATAGAAACATAGAAAGTGACAGCAGATAAGAGCCACATGGCCCACCCTGTCTGCCCAGTTGTTTATTTAAAACTATACTGACCCTAGACTCTATTTACCTTCAATTTAGTTTGATATTTAGGATATCATTATATTTATCCCAAGCACATTTAAACTGTTCTACTGTGTTAGCCTCAACCACCTCAGATGGGAGACTATTCCACTTATCTATCACCCTTTCAGTGAAGTAATTTTTCCGCACATTTTTTCTGAATCTACCACCATCCAGTTTAAATGTATGACCCGTGTTCTATTACACCTCTTTTTTTGAAAAATGCCACCCTCCTCTAGCAAGTCACAACCCTTGATATGTTTGAAAGTTACTATAATATCCCCCCTCTTGCTTCTCTGTTCCAAGCTATACATGTTTAGCTCCTCTAGCTTTTGGGTTTTTGTGTCCCAAGTGCATGATTTTGCATTTTTTGGCATTAAACTGCAGTTGTCACACTCTTGACCATTCTTCCAGTCTACCTAGATCATCCCTCATTTTGTGTACCCCTCCTGGTGTGTCTACCCTGTTACATATCTTTGTGTCATCTGCAAAAAGGCATATTTTCCCCTCGATACAACAGGCAATATCATCTATAAAGATATTAAATAGCACTGGTCCAAGTACAGAACCCTGGGGTACTCCACTGGTTACCTTACCATCCCCAGAATGGATTCCATTTACTACAACCCTCTGCTGTCTATCCTGTAACCAAGATTGTATCCATACAACTACCTTTAAGTCCAATCCCAAAGTTTCCAGTTTATTTAAAAGTCTGTGATGTGGCACAGTTTCAAAAGGTTTACTAAAATCTAGATAAGCTATGTCTACAGTTCACCCGTTATCTAATACTTTACTGACCCAGTCAAAAAATTCAATAAGATTTGTTTGACATGATCTTCCCCTAGTGAATCCATTGACATGATCTTCCCCCAGTGAATCCATGCTGCTTGGGATCCTGTATGTTACTGGATTTAAGATACTGTACAATTTGGTCCTTTAACAGTTTTTCCATCAATTTCCCTACTACTGATGTTAGACTCACTGGTCGGTAGGTTGTCGCTTCTTCCCTACTGCCACTTTTATGCAGAGGGACTACGTTTGCTATTTTCCAGTTCTCTGGAATCATCCCAGTAATTAGTGACTGGTTGAATAATTTAGTTTGAAAATTAGTTAATGGTTTTACCAGCACCACTCTAAGCTCTTTTAGTATCCTAGGATGTATCCCATCTGGTCCCATTGCTTTGTCCAATTTCAGCTTTGAAAGTTCTTTTACTACCTGCTCCTCAGTGAAAGCAGTAGTAATTGCCTCCTTTGTATGAATAGTCTTACCATTTAAAAGTAGTCCCTTCCCCTCTCTTTCTTTTGTGAATATTGAACAGAAATACTTGTTAAGATGATCTGCTACAGCCCTTCCACCCTTAATAAGACTCCCACTCTCAATTTTGAGCCTTACTATACCCTCTTTAAAACAACAAAGGAGAGGAAAAGGTTGACCAGTTTATGGTGCACTAAATACGCAGTATGGAGGTCATGGAGATAATGAAAAGATACTGTAAAGCTAAGAGAATCTGCGCATGAGATCCAACTAAAACCTAACTTTTAATAAATGCAATTAAAAATGTAAATAACAAATTATACAAAGAGCGAAATATAACAAAATAACTAATACATTCTGCTAAAGCATCACACCATGTGGATATGCAAATTGCAGCCAAACAGAAGGATTTAAGAGTGGAGTAGAAATATCCCAAAAATATAATCTCCATAAAGAGTAAAAAAGGATAATTGACCACCTTTGAAATCCTAACCTCCCTTAGCTAAACACATGTAAATAACTCACCCTGAAGCGTGTGCCTAGCCACCTCACGGTGGGACTTCACCCCAGGTAATAGGGTCTAAGAGGCCCTACTCTTAGTCTAAGTGCCCAAGTAAATCTAATCACAGCTGCAGAAATAAACAAATAGAAAATGCGGAATGCACAGAAAATTAAAACAGGGAAACCAGGGTGCACCCTGGTACCCCCTTACCTCCAATGCACGTTTCGCCTGGTTGGCTTAATATACCCTCTTTAGTTTTTTGCTTTTCATTTATATACGGAAAAAAGCTTTTGTCCCCTTTTCGTATTAAGTTGGCCAGTTTTTCCTCAGTTTGTGCTTTCACTGCCCTGATAACCTTTTTAGCCTCATCAATTTCTTTGACTTCATGCTTGGTTTCTGCTCTGAAATGCACTGTCAAGTGTGGGACCTTATATAGACCGGTGTGTGCCTTTCCAAATCATATCCAATCAACAGAATTTACAACAGGTGGACTCTTTTTTTTTTTTTGGAAGATGATCAGTGGAAACAGGATGCACCTGAGCTCAATTTTTAGATTTATTACAAAGGCTGTGAGTACTTATGTACATGTGATTTATTAGTTTTTGATTTTTAATAAATGAGCAAAAATCTCCCACATTTTTTTTTAACATTGTCATTAAGGGGTATTTTGGGTAGAATTTTGAGGGGGGAAATGAATTTATTCCAGTTTGAAATAAGGCTGTAACATAACATAACAAAATGTGGAAAAAGTGAAGCACTGCAAATACTTTCCGGATGCATTGTAAATGTGGGATTTTATCCAATCTGATTCCTGATGGTGCATCCAGAGTTTGGAGTATTCAATGTGCAGCATCTTTAGTATCTTGAGACCTTTGGAGGAGCGATGCATAATCCCCAGAGCCTGGCCATTAAAGTAGGCCATCTGCAGTGGATGCCATTTTGCTGCTGCTTATGAACATGCAGCCGGTGAATGGTCCCAGTGAGTTTTAAAAGGAGTGAACACATTGGGGGTGGCTGCCAATTTCGAGAGCTCTGTGTAGGAAACAGTGGTGGAAAGCAGTGAATGTAAGATCACAAGGAAACATAGCCACATACCTGAGGAGTGTGTGTGTGGCCGAGAGGGAGAAAGTGGAGCTGTAGCGTCTGTAATAACGGTGAATATTAGGCCCCTGAATATCCTCCACATAAATTCTGGACTATTAATAATACAGTTTGGGACTGTTTTTGTCAGACGATCTTAACAGTGTTTGATTGGTTCCTGTATTATTACAATTTTTTTGGCCAAGATGTAAACCGCCATATTGAATTGGTCAGGAGATTGCCATATGTACAAACTCTGTCATACCTGATATATGAATACTCTTGCTGGATTAAGGCTAACTGTTGAGCCCTATCATAATTATCTTTGGATATCTTAACCTGCAGCTGGCTCATTCACCAAAATAATGATCGGTCCACCTGGACCACAAGGATTTAGGCATGCGAGGAGATGAGCAGACTATCATTGCATTGCTAGCTACGAGGCCCCTGAAAGTGCAGTTTCAACCCCCTTGCCTGCTGTAAGGTATCTCCAGTAATCTTTTTTTATTTGGACATGTTAATTTGATAACTATTTAATAACTGTTGGGAAGTGGACTGTGTTTTCTGCTTAAAGACTTTATTGCTCAGGAAGAGTGGGGAAAGGGTGTGGAGCAACTCGGACAGCCATTTTCTGCAACGGTGTGACAGTAGATTCACAGACTGCTATAACAGGAGGAACAGACTTCAAAGTCTTATTACATTTCTTCTGCTTTTCTTCTAGTCTCTTTGTGTCTCACTTCTTTTTCTTTCTCTCATCTCCCCCTTTCCTCTCCTCTCCCCCCACCCCCTTTTTTTTTCTTTCTCTCCCATACAGGTGATATCGGTTGACTTTGCTTTCCAGCACTCTTCACATAGTCTACCCCAAAACTGACTGAAGCACACCTTCAAGATGTGTCTGCGAGTTATATGAAACTGGATTCATATATTCCTATTAAATACTGCAAGTGTTGAAAATTTTACACAAGACTTTGCAAGTACAATTGTTCCTTTACAAGTAATATAGGTAGAAAATAGGTAGAAAAATAGGTATAGGTTTCTTAATGAATAAATTAGGGTATATTTCCCCATAATACTATACGCTAATGGAGCAATATATAGATAGGGAGGGCAGATTCATAAATTTGGCTATCTTGATCAACAATCACAAATGTTCCCTTCTCAATGTCTATTTTTGAATCTATAACTAACTTCTTGGCTCAGAGAGACACACCAAATTTTATAATATGGGGTGACTTTAATCTAGTGGTGTATCCAGGGACTGATCAATCTCCTCCTGGAGATGGCCCTCCCAGTGTCAGGCCCTCCAACATTTAATCAATCTGCATTTGTTAGTTGACCCATGGCACCTTCTTAGTCCTAGTGACCATTCCTATACACATCTTTTTGCAACTCATAGATCACTGTCGCGCATAGACTATTTCCTTGTAACAAACTCCTTAATAACTTGTGTCTGTTCACCTACTAATTACCTATCCCAGACCAATGGCTTCCACTCGCTTTTGGCAATTACCGGGGTATTTATCCCACTCAGAGATTTTTCGGTCGTCACTGACTGCCTGGTGGGGGATTAGAAGGATGACAATCTCGAACACTGGGAGGAGCCAATTCTATTTTGGCGGAGCATCAAAGGTGGTAATTAAGGGCTGCATTATTGCCTTTATGGTAGCAGGCAACAGGAAATCAATGATAAACTATCTGCACTCCAACAGGTGGTGTCCTCAACCTTTCGGTCTTATGTAGACATGCCCACAGATACTACCCTGGCAGAACATAAGCAGGCAAAACACTCCCTTGAAACGTACCTCACTGCTTAGGCTCAACAAAGATTTGAGCACACTACACAAAAATGTTATACATCTACACTAACACTTCACTAGAGAAGGTTTTCCTCAGGAACCTTGACTTAATTTCTTTCATACACTTGCATGATCAGAAACTGGAACAATCAATGCAGGAAAAATCTCTTCTGTGGTCGAAGCGTAGGACTTGGCATCTGATAAGACACAATCTTAATTTGAACTCGCATACATCCCTACACTTAAGCTTATTCTCCATAACCTGGACTTTCAGCAGGGATGGGTATCTTACCTCCTCGGAATGCGGGGGGGAGCAAGGCAAAATCTCTGTTTTGGTGGTGGATAGGTTAAATAAATGCCCTCTGACTTTCTAGCAGGCAGTGGAACGTTTTGACTTTTTGCGTACCTTTGCATATTATCAAGCACAACATTATATAGCAAGTGTGATTCGCCATTTGTTGAAGGAGGACTGGCCCAACAGTCTAGATCCTCATCTTTTTCAAGCCCAACTCTTCATAAAGTAGTATACCCACACTACAAAAACCTTAATAATCCGCTGAATTATGAATCCACTGAATGAGGTCTCCCTACCTGGTGAACACATTTCCCTCAACTTACAATCGAAGATACCTTGAAGGTCTTAGAATCATCATGCAGGATGATTCCAGCTAGTCAATATAAAGAACTATTTATGAATGTGTTCTGTAAAACATATCTGACACCTCAGAAAAGTTTCTATTTGAGGCTTGCCTCGTCCAACGCTTGTTACAAATGCGGGGAGTCTGGTGCTGATTTGTTTCACTGCCTGTGGGAGTGCCCCTTTATCCTCCATTTTTGGCTCAATGTACAAAAGTGTGCCATGGAAACATTGGTTGGTTATGTACCATTAGACTGGGCCATTTTAAAAATACTTCCTATGAGGCAAAAGTTAGTTGAGGGTGTTAAGAAACTACTGCTAGCCATAAGTGCAGAAGCCAAAAAAAAACTATTCTCCAGGTTTGGAATAGGCCAGGACCAATTCCATTCTCCCTATTTAAAGAAAAACTAAATTTGTCCTATTCCAAATTGATTGGTTGGAAGCCTCATCAGCAAGGGAGATAGAAGTGGAGAAGTTTTTTGGCACTTGGAAGAGCTATATCAACACTCTCTCCCTGCACCTTAAATCTCATTTGGTCCAATGTTTTCAAAATACCTCATGGCTTCTAATTAGAATACAGGAAAATTACCCAAATATTGCAAAGTAAAGTAAAAGAGTGTACTATTGGCATAAAGGATTTCTCTTAACCACTGGATCCATTAGTTGGGTGTGTATTTGGCAAGGGTGGACTGAGCTGTTGGAACCATTTGAGTAAACGACAACCACTGTATAAGGCATTAGTGTATAACATACTTAGCAGCTAATAGCTTCTGTATCTGTATTTCCTAGTACTTTTGTCTTCTTCTCTCATTCAAATAATAAGACAACAAACAATTGAATATCCTTGCAAAACTTTATTACTATAACCCAACATGTTGAATTGCTATGTACTTCTAGTTTAAATGTTAATGATTGGATAAAAAGTTCATCAGAATTTTATTGTCATCTAAATGCACCTATTATATTAAGTTATCTTTGTTATACCGTATAGATTGTCATGGAGAAATCTAATAAATTGGAGAAAATTTGGAGATGTGGGAGGGATATATTGATACATTACCTGTTCAAGTTAAAACTCAGATTTTGATATACAGAATGGTACTGCTGCATGAAGTGTCAGGACCCCCTCCATTTAGATTAGCATAAGTCTACAATGCATGGCTAGGGTTGGAGAGAAAGAGTGGCAGAGACTGACTGTGAGTTAATGATAGATAGCATATGCGCTTGTGAGCAGAATAAAATGAAATAAATTTGAATGTATAATGTTGAATATCGGAACTGAAGAAAGCAGAGGATTAGGAGTGCTTTGATAAAATAGAGCTCAGTCTATATTGATGACTTGTATTACTTGAGAAATGTTAATCATTCATTGCAAGCAGTTATTGTCTGCAAATGGAAGCCATATATGTATTTTGTCATATATCTTTATTTTGTATTCCCATTTTATTGTACAATGTGTGACCATAAATAAAGTTTTTTTTTAAATTTGATCTCAGGATCTGGTCTTTTGATGATCCTGATATAATTTGTTAACAGACATAAGACATAAGTGGGTCTCTGGAAAGAACAGCCCTATTTTGATCATTTCGATTGCATATGCCTCGATGAGGCATAGCAATCGATCCACGGAGCACCGAACTTTCAGTGCTCCGAAAGGTAAGGCAAAAATGTACCCCATATCTTCCCCTAATTCTAACCCTAACCCTCCCCTTCCATTACCCTAACTCTAACCTTCCCTTCCCCGCAGCCTTACCCTAACCCTCCCTTCCTCGCAGCCTGACCCTAACCCAACATCGCCTGCAGCCTGACCCTAATTCACCCTTCCCTGCAGCCTGACCATAACCCTCCCTCCCCTGCAGCCTGACCCTAACCCTCCCTTCCCCACAGCTGGACCCTAACCCTGGAGAGGTTACTCACCTTTCCTGTGGTGCGGGTCCTGTGGCAGAGCGGCGTTTGCAAAACGGAATGGGTGAGTATGCCTATCAGCATACTCATTCATTCTGAAAAAAAATTCTAAACTTGGGGGTATTCGAAATAGTGACATCAGAAAAGGAACTTTCGGATGTCCCTATTTCGGAAATCAAAGTTTCTAACTGGGGACTGCAACCGGTTTTAAGATTACCATGCTGCTGTAACTATAACTTCATCACACACATTTAGTGGTGATGTCATTTTTTTTTAATGTCGCTATATTTACAAATATTTGATAAGCTTTTATCAACAGAATTACAAACAGAAGCAGACTTTTATGCTAATCTATCAACTTGTCACTTTCATGTGTGAACACTATTTTCCAGCTAAAGAGTAGCAATGTCTCTCCTTCCTGAATCAGACAAATAGTACAGCCTTGCCAAAAGGAAAATGTCTACTCATTACAGGAATCACATTGCCATGTGTTTATTTAGGATGTGCTCCATTGCAACCTTTTGACTTGCTGATCTGTGTGACCCTTATTTCAAGGACAGTAAAATCTAGCAGGATGTAACAGATATTAAACTTTAAAGTGAGGAAGTTCCAGTGGATGGAAATGTATCTTTCAATGAATAAAGCTGCAGCTACAGCAAAAAAGGACATTTGATAGGAACTATTAATATTATACTTTATATTACCTAATGCACTGTACTAAAGCCAACTGAGTACATACTGAGTTGGCTTCAGAAATTTCTAGATGATCTCATTACTTATATCAGACTATGCTGCCATTCTTCTTAAGCCAGTGTTAAAGCATTATCAACAATAAGCAGCAGTGGACAAACTACAACAGACCTGTTGAGTAAAGGGTTTATTTTTTTGTAAAATTGTTGTAAAACAGATATAAATCTATGGTATAAAGCAGAGGTTCCCAAGGTGCATGCAATGATACCATGGGGTACCTAAGAGCACTTACAGGGGCCTGAAAATCCAGGGCCAGCTCACAGGCTAAGATCATGTAACCCTGGAAGCTAATGTGCCAAAAGGGGTTGTAGAAGCAAGGCATAGTCTGTAAGGAGAGCCCGAGACATAGAGGAGGGAAGCTGGAGAGCTGGAATAAAGGGCCTATAGAGACTGAGGAGGAGGGACTGGAGGAATGGAGTAAGTGCAGGGTTGTTGACTCTCCTGGAACATAGGGTCCTGCTCCTTGCTTAGCAACACTACTATTGATAGCGGTACATTTACTAAAGTCGATTTTGTTTTGTTAAAATTGCCATTTTTCCCCAGTGATTTGTAAATCGCTGGATTTACAAATTGCCAAATCGCCTTAAAATCTGCAAAAAATTCTTCCTTTTCAAAATCGCTAGTTGGAGGATCACCATGGCGATTTTTAAAATGAAAAATATATAAATTTCCAGATTTACAAATTATCGCTTAGTAAAACCGCAAGAAAATTACATTACAATCAAATGCGCCTGCTGTGAGTGTCGCATTGAAGTAAAGCAACACTCACTTTTAAAAATAAAAAACACATTTTAAAATAAATATAAACATAAAAATTGTTTAAAACATATTTTTACACTTGAGTGCTGTACAGGAGTACAGTTGAAGAAGTTTTTTTTCATTATAGTTGGATGTAAGGGCTTTAATTATTAAACAGAGAGAATCAAGCTATAACAAAAGGCTGTCTTCTTTTTAGTATACCTCTCTATTTTATTATTTATTAACAGAGTATTATATAGTGCCATAATATTACATAGTTTTATTCTGATGACTAAAAGAGAGGCAAATTATAAAGAAAATGCCTTCTTCCTAGTTTGCCTCTCTTTCTTCTGACAGGGGACACACTGATTTCTCCAATGCTGAGGTGTCTTTCTTCTGTTAGGCATGTGTGTTCTGCAATCCCTAAAGATAAGCTGCTGAAATGACCTTTTATTAAGTTGTTTGGACCTAATTATTTGTATTGTTATGTTTTTCTTTTAACTTGGGGCATCTAAAAGAATTATTGAGAATGTTGCCTTTAAATGAGAAAGCTTGTGAACCACTGGTATAGAGAACGATTTACTAAAAGTAAAGCTGTTTTCATGCCAGTATCTGTGAAAGTGGCATAACTCGCCATTAAAACAAACAAACAAAAAAAACACTGGAAAATATTTCATATTGAAGTTGCTCAACTTACTTTTACCTTACATGGTAAAATCCTGTTATAGGAAGACAAACTAATTCATGCTTCTTTTTTTTTTCTTCATTTTTCCTCCCTACAGCCTGTATTCAGAGTACCGGCCAATAACATATACGTCCGGTGTTTATCGATTTTTACTACTGCGCATGCGTAGAAATTTTTAACGTAATCTACGTATCATTTTCCCCAGTGATTTTGTAAAGGTCATGTTATCTGATTAGCTGGAATCTGTAGGTCAGTAATTCACTTGTGTACATGATATATCAAAGGTGAGAACTACTGTTTATAGCTACTATATTTAACTAAAGGCCTTATACAAATTACACAGTTGATATAGATGTACATTTACTGCAGTAAGATAAAATTAGCTACCTGAGAAATTGACAAAGTGAAGCCTTTGCCACACTGAAAAAGAACACCTTTAATACAAAGTACACATATTCCGGTTTAACCTGCTTGATTCTAGACTGTAAGTTAATTAAAAACAATGCATTTATTTCATGAGAGTTGTAAAGTCCCAGGAACAAATGAGTCAATCAACAGGTTTGTGCTGCACTAAATACAAAGTCTAAAGTGTTTCCTCATTCCTGAGAGATGTTGAAACTTAATTGAAAGAAACAATAGAATTAGTAATGTGTGTAGTTTTAGCTCATCCTTACACAGTTTATTTTTTATTATTTTATCTACATGGGAAATGGCTTCTACCTTCATTTTACTAGCTAAATTGTATATGCAATACAGTGTTACCAGTAGAAGTTGCAGTAGTAATATTTACTGACAAAGCACCACAACCTTCTACAGGAGGTCTGGTATGAAATGTTGGGTCAACACCAGAATGTCAACAGGTACAAAGCGTTGACAGTCAAAATGTTGCAACAGAGAATTATTGTCCTGATCTAGAATTACCACACATAGGAGGGCGGATAGTGAATCCGTGTACCAGGGGCTACCTTATTTATTTCTTAATAGAGACGCTTACGGAATAGAGGATCTTGCATAAGGGCTAAAACAAGCCCTTTCTGTACAATTTAAATCAATGCCTTCAATGCAAAAGCTATTTATACATCAGGTGGCTGCGTTTCGATGCAGCATACACAGTACCAATATTCAGCTGACTTCTGTACCTAGCATAGACAGTGCCCATCCACCTGTGCCCACATCCGTCTGGTCTGCACTAGTGAAACAGGGAATTCCACTATATTTAAATGAATAAAGGATGTTTTTCATATTTAAAGAGGCGCAGTAGCAGTGTATGGTGCTCAATGGGAAAATGACTTTTGTGTTTAAAAAACAGTGATCTACATATTAGAAAATGTTATAAGGGGGCGTGGCCTGGCGCGGAACGAGAGAGGTCGCATGGCCGCAGAGCTCCGGACACAATTCCCCCTATAATCCCTCTGCTGCCTCATTACCCTTACAATCCTCCCTCTGGGACCTCCCTGCGGTCACCACAGAGTCTCCCCGTTTCTCTCCGGCTGTCCCCGCGCTCTGGGCTCTGCCTGTGCCCAGATACTGCTTGCAGCCCTATCTGACTGCCGTCCAGATCCCTCCACAGCCTGGCCGTAGTGATATCTTGGACCCTGCGCTCCCAGCTGCTCACATCCCTGCATCCTCAGCCTCCGTGGGGACCTGCTGCTCCTGACTGCCTGCCGCCAGCTCACCGCTCCACGTGGGTGTTCTCCGCCATCTTGCCTTGCGGTAAGCGTGCCTCTACTAGTGCACGGGCCCTCACCAGCGCGCGGTAACGGCCCTCCTGTCCTCAGTCTTCACGGAGCCTGTCATCTGCCTGTGCTTCCCCTCCTCAGCAGCCTCAAACTTCCATAGAGGAACACACAGCCAGTGCAGAGCTGCCAGCACCCCCTCCACAGACACAGATCATCGGCCTCTCTGCTTAACAGAGCCATCTGAGCTTGTCATATCCCCAGGAGTGCCTGGAAAAACATCCTTACCACCTCAACCCCTGCTGGAACCCAGCTACTTACCTACCATCACTGTCTCTGCTGGATTTGCTCCTCTCTGAACCCATCTGTTACCCTTGGTCTCATCCAAGTTGACAATTCATCAGTGCCTGGGTTCAGCTTGGTGGATAAATACACTAGTGGCTGTACCTACAAAATTATACCCATTCAGCTACCTGTGGTTCTGACCAGCTCAACTTCTATATCACTATATCACTTTGGCACTCCATCTACTGGCCAGCCCTTGAAATTACACTCTCCTATCCCTGTAACTGAATATACCAAGAGAAACCAATTTCAAGAATTAAGAGATATAACCCTCTGATGTACCGACATTATTAAAGCTGTGGTCCGAAGGTGGGGCTAAGCTCTTCTCGCAGTGAGAACCACCCTTACCCTGCTCTGTCTCCCGTACTTATCGCATCAATATGTCTCAAAGACAGAAGAAACCGCCTCAAACCCCAAACATATTCACAAGGCGCGAAAAAAATCCTCCTGCTTCACCCTCCTCCCCGCCTGAAGGTGCTCCTTTGGAGCCTGAGACTGAGTCACTACATCCAAGCTCACGATACAAACTGAGATCCGTTCCATGCTGGCGGAGTTTAGGTCGGAAATTGCCGCACTTGGTTCCCGCACGGATGCCTTCGAGAAAAAAACAGACGAAATTTGCGTGTATCAGGAGCAAACGGAGGATGATCTGGCCTCGATTCGCACTGAATTGGACTCTCTAAAGGAACAAATTGAGGACCAAGAAAACCGGTCCAGAAGGAATAACCTCCGTATTAAGAACGTTCCTGAGACAATTTCCACGTCCGACATGCCAGCATACCTTGAAGGTCTCTTCAAACATCTGGTTCCCTCTGCTTCTAGTGCTGACCTCCTTCTAGACCGTGCCCACCGAGCTCTTCGCAACAGACCTACGCCGAACCAACCGCCTCGTGACATCATCGTTCGTCTCCACTATTTTACCGCCAAGGAACGGATCTTACAAGCTTCCCGGAATAACTCCGATATTGCTTTTCAGGACACCTCCCCTCAAATCTTTCAAGACCT